>OY740771.1:4061361-4106034 GCA_963513935.1 Aphrophora alni
CTATAAATTTCCTTCCGTAAATCAGGCATGACGAGCAGTTGGAAAAAATACCCCAAGAAGATGCTAGATACAAAATGAAAATCATGAACCATTTAAAGTTCCTTGGAAAAATCATTAGCCAAAACTGTTTTGATAAAACGATGACAGAACGCAGAAAACCTATATTTGTTATCTTTGACTTACCGCCAGCAATCCTTGATTAGTTCTATGTTTGTATACTATGTAGTGCCGACGCGGTGACATTAATGAAAAAGAAAATATTGTGTTTCTTGTGCGTGAATGTTACGTTTATACTTGTATTTTGTGTTGAATGTTTTAACTTAGTGTTATCACCCGACGATGGACGACAATGTCCGAAAAACGTGTAGTGTAATGAGATATATGACAATATAAACTGGAAAAAAGAACTAATCAAGGATTGCTGGCGGTAAGTCAAAGATAACAAATAGTTATTCGAGCATATTCGGTTACTCTAGACTATCAATATGAGAAAACTTCTACTCGAAAAATTGAACTCCACAACAAAAAATGTATACAACAAATTAAACCTACACAAACGTTAAACTAAAACACTACAACATTGGTGACATCTACGTAATTTGTGGACGGAATATAAACAGTAAATCTGACCAAATTTGAAAGCTTCCCTGATATATAAAGAAGAAACCACGTCCCAATGAAGGCTGGATAGTGACATGTACATAAAGAGCTTCATTAGAACAAGTTACTAGAACTAGGAGTGTCGATGTATGTAGAGTCTTTCAGCACAACACCGACACCAACCCCAAGAAAAGGAGGAGAATATCCACTACCAGCAGCACCACTACCCCCACGAGTCCAACCTCACCTGCATGGGTGACGGAGCCAAGCTCCGTCAGGGCTCCCATGCCCCGTGGTACCATTTTAGCTATAACTGATTATTCAGCTTCGCCCCGATGCCCAAAATGGCTGGATACTGACAACAAACGACGTAATGAAAAACTGGAAAACTTGGAAACCACTATTAGAAACAACTTAAAGTTTACGGGAAAGATTGGATCCCGCCAGAATTTAAAATTTGCGAAAAAAGATAAGAAGCATGAAAGGGTTAAAAGGGTACGTAAAACAGATGAGAGAAGAACTCACAAAATTTAAATTACAGAAGAAGACTGCCTCGATAAGAAACAAATTAAAAAACGAATTTTTAAAATAAAGGTTCAGTGGGGTCGAAACAAAAGTGTAACAACGGCAGATAGACAGAAGAAGGAAAGGGAGTACAATCCGAGAGAATGAGAAAAATAGGAAAGAGAAGGGAAGCAGACAAAGGAATCCAGAGGAAGGAATATTTCCGTGGTTATTAAATGGCCGGTATGCGTAAAAAAAGTTAACAAAACATTTGTAGATTTATATTTTTCAAAACACAGATATAGATATGTACGTTTGTTAAACGTTCTGCCCAAAATCAACTGTTATAAACACCGATAAAAACTCTTTCTAACTTTTATCACAATAAATCTCACCCTTTAAATACTAAAGGATTTATTTACCAGTTACAACAAAGGATAAATGCATGGCTCTGTAGGCGAGTACAATTGTTGCAACTACCAAAGCACTTCATAATCTCTGCAATACCTGAAATCCCACAGATTTATCAATTATTTCAACCGCAACGGTTAGCTGCAGTGGGAATTCAATGTGTTTTGATATTTATATGTTGGTATGCCTTCAGTATTATACTCGTTTTATAAAAATAAGCATTGTTGTTGTCCAGGAATATTTAAATGAATAAATGTTGTACAATAATTGAACAAAATGCTTTTGGTCATATAAATAGAGACACAAAAAATTCTAGTTTATTATGTAGAATAGAGGAACGCTTACGCGTTCCCAAATGGACTACTCACTATGCTACAGTCAAAATTAATTTCACACTAACAAAATGACTTCAATTTTCTGTATTAAAACAACCGAACTAAGAACAGCAACTAAAATAAAATATTAAAACGGTTAACAAAATTTGTTTATGTACAATCCCCCCCCTCTCTCTCTCTCTCTCTCTCTCCCTCCCTCCCTCCCTCCCTCCCTCCCTCCTCCCTCCCTCCCCTCCCTCCCTCCCTCCCTTCCTCCCTCCCTCTCTCTCTCTCTCTCTCTCTCTCTCTCTCTCTCTCTCTCTCTCTCTCTCTCTCTCTCTCTCTCTCTCTCTCTCTCTCTCTCCCTCCTTCCCCTCCCTCCCTCCCTCCCTCCCTCCCTCCCTCCCTCCCTCCCTCCCTCCCCCCCTCTCTCTCTCTCTCTCTCTCTCTCCCTCCTTCCCCTCCCTCCCTCCCCTCCCTCCCTCCCTCCCTCTCCCTCTCTCTCTCTCCCTCCCTCTCTCTCTCTCTCCTCCCTCCCTCCCTCCCTCCCTCCCTCCCTCCCTCCCTCCCTCCCTCCCTCCCTCCCTCCCTCCCTCCCTCCCTCTCTCTCTCCCTCCCTCCCTCCCTCCCTCCCTCCCTCCCTCACTCTCTCCCTCCCTCCCTCCCTCCCTCCCTCCCTCCCTCCCTCCCTCTCTCTCTCTCTCTCTCTCTCTCTCTCTCTCTCTCTTCTCTCTCTCTCTCTCTCTCTCTCTCTCTCTCTCTCTCTCTCTCTCTCTCTCTCTCTCTCTCTCTCTCTCTCTCTCTCTCTCTCTCTCTCAAAAGAGGAAAGCACAGAAAAAACATTATCTCCTTGATGGGATTCGAAACCACAACCATATATATATATAACTGATCTGAATCAAAATTTTTTTGGATTGAATAAAACAAAATCTCTGACCAATGAGCGCTGGTCAAGTGGTCGTACAATTTACGGGAGTAATAAATTGGCAACAATGTAAATTATAAGACAGCTGAAACACCTTTACAAAAGAATATTTTGAGCAATAAAAGGTTAAATTAATTATATTTAGTTACGCATTTCAAAATAAAAGAACATATTAAAGGAAAAATTTAACGTAAAATAATATTCAACATTTTGAGAGAACTTTATTGTTAAATTCAAATGGAAAATTGTTCAAATTTTAGAAATAAAAATAACGGCCACAGTCAAAACAATTTAGATGGATAGTACAAAACTGCATGGACAGTAATGGAGAACCAAACTTTCCTGTTTTGGAAAAGTTCAGCCTGAGCACGTCGATTACTGCCGAGTACAATTCGGAAAGAAAGCTGTATTAGCAAATTGCTGTGTGATATTTTCATCCAGAATAGTAGGAAGGTGTAACACTACTAATTTCTGGGTTATTTACTCCTACAAGGCCTCCAAGAACAATTGAAGACCCTAGGAGAAGAAGGGCATTTGTCACTGAATGAAAGATTTTGAGAAAACTAAAGAAATCCTTAAAAATCTTTATGAGGAAAACAAACCTAATCAATTTTTTTTAAGATTATCATTTGGGAACAAAACGAAATTTTTATACTAAGCCAAATGATCTGACAAAAATTTCTAGTGAGCCTAAACCTAATACTACTAAGCCAGTAGTTGTTGTTTCCAGCTCACACTTAAATCTAACTTTTCTTAATATAGTTACTATAAAAGATACTATTTTTTAAATATTTATTATTATTAAATATGCTATTTTTCTTGGGTTCAAATACATTAAATAGTTTATTTTAAACATAAAGTTGACAATCGCCCAATGCGTCAATATAAGTTGTTTTTACTGAAAAAATTAAAACTTGATAAATACTGGTTTTCGGTGAAATTTGTTGAAACTAACCCCGTACTTCCACTCAAGCCGGCCACCGTTAATTTATAGTTTGCCCCTCCCCCCACTATACCACAGATTGGAGTGAACTAAACTGCACAGTAAAAACATTGCGTCTTAGGTGGGAACCGAACCAACAACTTTCGGTTCCAATCCTTGATAAAGGACTGACGCCTGAAGCCTCGTAATCACTAAAACACCTACAGTAGGTAATATATAGTCAGTCATTTATAACACGAGTGATGTCAGATTGCCTATCCTACCCCGTAGTTTTATTCACAACCCCTAAGAGTTTAATCGGTTCTCCACTGTTCCCCTGCACTCCCCTGAGAACAAATGCCCTACTTCCATCAAACTGCAATATTAAAACCAGCTGTAATCAAATGAAAAGTGTATTTAAGCTTTTTTAAACTTGACTAAACTGTACAACGTCCTTCTGAGCAAGTCAACCAACCGAAAAAAGAAAATTCACAAAATAGTGACAAATGCCCTTTCCCCCCTGGGGTATTCAATTTGAAATTATAATGTTGCTTAATAACGTAAAGTAATTAGAAGTTTATTCTCAGGAGAAAGTAGTGAATTTCTCACTGTAAAATTTTTAACATTGTCTTTTATAATGGAACACTTTTACTTAACACTTAACATAAAAAGCATTAAAAATTCTGTAATTGTATATAGAAAATAATTCATTTCCGTCTTTAAAATTTCCAGGCCTACACGGTAAGTTTTATAATTATCCGAGGAATCCAGTTATACAATATTTTTTTAAATTATTTCTATTCGTAACCATGTAAACATACACACAATTCCAAACTTTATCAGAAGGTTATACGTGTTTAGGTTATATACTCGTTGATCTTTGATCAAATATTTTGATTGGAGAAATATTGGAGGTTAGGTTCGATCTGACTTCGACAAGGCTTGATTGCTGCTTATGGAATTGAATTACAAGATCACCGATCAACGGCGAGCTTGTTCTCCGATCAAATTTGATCGACTTCATGTACTGGCTATTATTTTTTTCTATATGAAGGTGAATTATTTCTACGATGTTCATTCTACCTTACGAAGTCGAACTTCATACCTATGTTTAAGAAACTTTTTCTTATTTTTAACTCTAAAATCAACTTCCGAAATATTACTGTTCAATTCTGAATCACACTGTATATTAAACTCATTATTATTATCTTTCCTTGTAACGTACTTTCCACAAAACTTTCCATCCTCACTAGAAAGAAGACAAGTACTCTATTGGAAAAGGAAACAGCTGTTTATAAACTTCTTGACACCGTCACAACTCTATCTAATGGACGTTTCAAAATCTTTCCAACACTTTACTTGCAAACTTTTAATGCTTCCCTTGTTGCCACCTTATTAGAAATAATTCTCAGTTCAGTTTACCTATACGTTGTGAACTTTGTTGTGAAAAAAAAAATAAACATTTGATTTTTAACTTTTAGCAGAAATTAGTTATTTACAGTTACTATACAAATTATCAGTTATTTCTTAATTATCAAAAAACAGCAATTGCAATTACTATTATTGAATGTTGTTTTTGAGTATTACCGAAAAACAGTTATTTCCAATAAGTGAACCAATATCAGTTATTTCTTAATATTACTAAAAACCTGTTATTGCAATTACTAATTTAGAAGGTTGTTTTTTTAGTATTACCGGAAAACAGTTATTTCCAATTACTGAACCAACTACCAGTTATTTCTTAATATTACCAAAAATCAGCTAATGCAATTACTATTATTCAACAAATTAGCTGTAAACTTGACTATTACCCAAGAAACAATTATTTCCAGTAACTAAAAAACCAACCACCTCATTAAATTTACCAGTAATTAAAGAGATATTTTCGAATTGAAAAAAACAGTAAAAATTGAACTTTCTTCTTTCCTCATGTAAAAGTTCACATCTTTACTATGTATAGTTAGTGAGCTACAGGCGTTTTGTAAAGGTATTGCAAGTGGCGAAACGTGAAATGTTAAAATCTGGTATTTTTATTGACATATAAATTGCAATAACTCTTAAACCATTTGAGATTTTAAAGTGGGTTTTTCAGGGATTACTCTCTTTTCAATTCTGCATCTTTTGATAGCCATATCATTGGTTTACAATTTTTTGATCTTTTTTTGAAAAAAACTTTAAATGGCAATTCTCGTTAACCCTTACAGATTTCAGAGCGATGTTTTCAGGGTTTACACTCTTTTCAATTCTGCATCTCTTGATGTGCATATAATATTTTGCCTAAAAAAGTTGACAATTACTATTATTAAACTAATTACAAGTAAATCTTGACTCGTACCAAAAAAAAAAGAAACTTTTCCAATAACTAAACCCACCACCAAGTTATTCATTAAATTTACCAGTGACTTACAATTACAATTTTATCCAACCGATTACCGATAAATCTTGACTATTATAAAAAAAAAACTATTACCTCCAGTAACTAAACCAATTACCACTTATTCCTTAAATTTATAAGTAACTTATATTTAGTATCATTCAACCACTTACAGGTTCTTCTTAACTATTACAAACAAGTTTTAATTTACTTCTAAAAAGACGCATATTGTAATCAACTTATGAAAATTTGGGTTCCTTCAAGGTCAACGCTCCAAGCTGCGTAATATATTTTATAATTTCTAATGATAAGCAATACTTTCCCTAAAAGTATGAGCGTTAAAGTTTATTACATAATACAAACATTACAAAAGGTAAAGTCTGGCATCTCCAAAACAGTTTCATGGATTACAGTATAATCTTATACTCTTAAATTATGCACAATGCTCGCAGCACAGCCCTTATCTGCAATTTAAATTAGGAACTTAAGTACAAGGAATGAACAAGCGTTTTAAAGGATTATCAATATATACAGCGATCAACATATGTAAAACTATACAGGGTAAAACCTTTCCTTATACTTTTATAAAGTACCGTATTTTACATCCACTAAGTTTGGCAATCGTCAAAAATTTTGATTTTCATTTTCGACAGATCTTCAATTTTTCTGCCCTCGATAAACCAAAGTGATTTTCGACATCCTATTGTCACCGCCGCCCTTTTCCTCTCTAAGGACTAAAGTGTGCTCATATTGAAATTTTCAAAAAATCAAATTGAAAATTTTAAAAATGAATGTCGTTTATTTAAAACAGCGTTTTTTTCTCGTTTTTTCCCCCCCCTTTTTTTCAAATTATGTTTGTTAAACAACTTATATATTATACGACGATATAGAGGTATTTTTTAAAAAATGTATTTACCCTGACAAAAATTAATATTGTTATAGTTACAAGATAAAGTGTTGAGCCACCTAGTCGAGCGAAGCGAATAGAGTCTCCTTCATATAGCTACGAGACGCACTGATACGAGTGAAGACGTTAATATATAAACATCTATGTGGATTGTTAGAACATAATTGACGTCAATTGATTTACACACAATTACAAGTACAAACTGTTTTACCCCGCTATGTATGACTTCTTAATTTACCAATACAATTTAACTTTTCCTTCAAGACCAAAGGGACGAAATATTGAGCGTTACGTTTAAATTATCTGCTTGACTTGCTTTGTGTGATTGGGCTGGGTAAGTACTGTAACAGCGTCCGAGTCAAAAAAGAACAAGAGTTGGTTAAAAGAGTCCTGATAGGAAAGAGTAATATATAAACTAAGATTACATGAAAAGATCTAGGTAGCTCCCTTGTGATTGTTTCGCCCGTAAGCACTTTAGTGATGGGTTCTTAACACTCATCAAAAAACAAATACCTCTAAAATTAAACGATGCAGGAACATTACTCCAACACTCTTATTTAACCGTCACCAAAACTTAAACAATACTATTCATTACAAAAATATCAGTTATGTGGTTGTCATTCGAAAAGTAAAAAATGGACGCTGTTTTTGAAAAACATACTTATCTTAGTGCAGGATTTTTATAACGCTTAGTTCATAGAAACTATTAAACCGATTTTTATGAAAATGATTTTAAAAAACTAGAGGCGTAGATTTGCCGAAACTCTTCATTATTTTGATAAATATTTACCAAAGGGCAGATATCGCCCTTAAAGAAGTTTTTCCTGCTTTAAATTGCCAAATATTAATTTTGTATATCACAGCTGATAAAAATCATAATGTTATTGTTTAATCTATATTATTACTGAGCTGTGAGCTCCATTTCAGAAATAAAGGAAAGATAATTGTCTATTTTTATACATAGTTGTGTACAACGTCAATATATATTCTAATGAAACTAAGTAATACCATAGAAAATATTGAGCTAGGCATTGCATATTATGCCGATTTGTAGCTTTTTATATTTACATTATAATAATATATATAAGCAGCTGATTGTGTTCATCAACATCATTAATTAAATTATTCTGATAATTTTAGGTTAGGCATAACCTGGACAAATATATATTCATTTGGAATTGGTATAAAATATAACTTAAAACACCTGATTAGGTTCATCAGTTTCAACACTTCAATTATTATTCAAGACATTTCAGTTTAGTCTAGTCTAGACTAATATGCATAAATTTGGAAAAGGATTTGTAACAAAGTTTTGGTCTACAATGAAACACATAAAACAGCTTATTAGGTTCAATAAAGAATTGAAATATATTAGGATTTATTAATTGAAGAAAGTTTTAGGTTAGATTTAGCCTGGACTGATATTAATAATTTGGAAATATTTGAAACAAATTTGCCTAAAGCATGATTTACTTGATTCAATGAAGGAATCAAGCCCAAACCTAGAGTTAGCATGATGTTACTCTGTAATACTGAAAAACCAAATAATTAATTAGAAAGGCAGTTGTTGATGAACAAAACTAGACGACAAAGGTTTCTTTCAAAATGAAGTAAAAATTACATTGCCAAGATTGTGGACGATTTATTTACATATATAAAAGTAAGGTTATATTATTAAATCAGAATAATTTTATTGTATCATTTATTGTTTTATTGATATGCTGACATGCTGAATAAAGTTTACTAGTACAGTTTAATAAATCATAAACTTGCTGTCTTTGTGCTATAAACGGGATGTCAGCATAATACTTATTTGATTAAAAACGAGATTTAAACAACGGTGGTCATAGTAACTGTTATTCCAGAATTTTAATATGTTTGTTTGCTTGCTGTTTAACACACGAATTCGCGTCAGTTAGTGTTGATAAAAATATTGTGATTGATGACTTTTTTATATTTTTAACGATATTTTCCACATCGCCATTTTTTATCAAATGAACAAAAATGACCAAAATATTTGAAGACGATTTCGAGAAAATCGTAATTTTGTGATTTTCTTCTTACATCAGATACTTCCAAATTTGAGTTAAAGCAAATGTCAAAACGTCCCGTGATTTTGTCAAAATATTCCAAACACAAAATTTGATACAGTTTATAACTGTTATAGTTTGATTGGTGTAGCTCGTGTATCACTGAAGAGGACGACCTTGTCGTTGAAACGAGTCTGATACTTAGGCGTATTTTTTTTTATGAGAATTGTGTTCTGTGTGTTTGTTATACTGTATAATTTTTCTCATAGGTCAAGCTCAACATTTAATACAAAATTTGATGAAAATCGACAGAATAAGAAAATTTAATTTTAGTGATAGGCGTTTTGTTTTAACACTAAAAATACACCAAACGTTTCAAATTGATAGCGACAAATATTTCTTTTAGAATCCTTTTAGGGACTACATTTAAAGAAATAACATCCAAATTTGATAAAATCTTTAATTTTTAATTTTAATTTTGGAATAGTCGCAAATTTGATAAAAATCAGTCCACTCGTTGAATAAAAATGCTCTTACTGTTTTAAGCTTATATATATATATATATATATATATATATATATATATATATATATATATAAAGATAATAAAACACAATTATTTATTTTGTAATATCCACTTTTAATTAGTCTAGCCGACCAATGGTTTCGCCTGCTAAGGCATTGACGTGGCTGTATTACAGACTTTGTAATACAGTATTACAATCTTTAAACATGGAATTCCACCAAGAACCATCGGTCTCAACAGTAATGAATATATATATATTTATTTATTTATTTATTTATTTATCTGATAAAGAAATATCGATTTTGAGTACATGTTGATAAAGCTGTGAACATAACACTCGCCCCTTCAGAGGCAACTTGTTGACAAGCGTGTAGCTGTATTGCATAACTAACGCCTTATGTTCACTATTTGCAACTTATACATTAAACATAGTGTTCAATATTACTTTTTTTCAAAAACAACTAGTATGAGAAAGTTATGGGATGGATCAAGTGATCTATGTTTAGTTATTGCATGAATTATAAGTTTAGATGTCGCATAAAAGTGATTTAGTTTTTATTTATTCCAATTTTATAAATTTACAAGTACAGATAAAGTTGGCTGATTGTAATCAGGTACACTTTGGGCCTCACTTTTTGTGGTTACTCATGTCAATCCCGAGGTACTCTACTTGGATCTACACCTGTCTTCGTGTAGTTTGGAGTTAGATACCTCTTTTATCATAATTTCTATCAAGTCTCTTGACTACTCCTTACTCTTTTCTGACCCTGACTTTATGGAATATTAAGGGCTAGCAGGCTTTATTTATTTTTTGCTTTTTGTACAAGGCTATGATGATCTAATGGTTAAAAATTAAACAATAGGTAATGTTAAAAGTCATAATAACAAAAACGTAAAGATTTTTTGTAACATTGTAATTTTTATTAATTGACAAACGTACGAAAGCTATAAAGATCCTAGGCAAAATATTACAACATCCTATCTTTACTTCTTCCTTGAAATTTGAAGGTTAAACATCTAAAAATAGGTCCGAACAATATCGAACAAATCTTCGTTAAAAAAAGAAGAGAAAATCCTTACTTTCACACTAATCCCTTTACGAAGAAATATTCGTTATTTTGGTGACAATTCAATATTTTTCGTCTCTTAGGGGTCACAATAATGAGTACGGACGTGGCAATACCGAGGTAACTAGCTGAATGTACAATATTTTCATAAAGTTTTGGGGTAGACCACTCTTTTTCAGATTTCCTATCAGGTACATTTTGACCAACTATAGTTCTTATTCAATTCTCACAGTATTAAAGTATTCAAGGGCATTTATTTTCTGTTATCATTTTTTCTTTTTTTTAATACGACGATGATGACCAAAGGGTTTTACAACTTTAAACATCAAAGAGAAATTATTTTGGAGTTTTAAAAATATTGAAGAAATAAAAACTGTATTAATTGGTCGAGCCTAGCTTTTTAAATATCCTAACTTGTGATAAATTCATAACTTGTATTATAAAATATCCTAAGACTTTAATGAAAGTATAATTCTTACAGGTAATAAATTAAGTATTCTGGAAAACTCAACAAATTGTCTGATTACTAGAAAAGTTGTTACTTTTGCATATATGGTATTCACAATATAGAGAAAATTATAAGATTTGTGAAGAAAATACGCATTACAGTGAAACCAATGTTTTCACAATGAGCTGAACAAAACAGTCATTCATATATCTTAACAGATAATCTCTTTCACCTATGGAAGACAGTATCGTATTTTCCAGGTGACGCCCCGTGACGACTTCCTTTATAATTCAAACAAATTGGCAACACTGGTTGTACAGTACAATGATATATTAGGGATTTCTGCTGTATTTTTCACACTTTGTAATAACTTTTCCGACATGTGGAGTCTCACTCTGGTTGTTTGGATATTAATCAAATATAGTTCTTCTATTGTTCGTTTAAATATTAAGTTTTATCTGCATCTTATATAAATATGTAGGTTATTTTATTTTCCTAAATAATTTTAAATAAATAAATAAATAAATTTTAAGCCTGGTAGTGTAGTTTTTTAATTTTATTATTCTTATTTTTGACAAATGTAATTAATGTTACACAAACTTTATATTTTGTAATTTTCATCCATTTTTATTAGCGTGAATTAAAATAAATACGCCAGTAACTTTCTATCCACAAAATCGTTTATAGTATTCGTAACAGAAATCCGTTAAAACTGGTGGGCAATTTGCAAACAAAATATCTGCCATTACGTGACGTCATCTGATCTATGCTCAAGTTGTAAGAGGAAATTATGTGTTTTATATAAATGTATTATGTGTGAATGTTTGCTTCAATGTTTGTAAATATCTTATATCAATTTAAAATATTAATTTCGTTATTATTCTATTTTAAAATTATTGTTCACAATTCATATTATTTTTATTATTTATCTTAAAAATTGTGGTTTATTTTATGTTTTTCAAGTTTATTTGTTACCTTTATTTTTAATTTCTTTCGTTTTTGTTTTTATTCTAATTTTGTTATATTTTATATTTAGTTTAAAGTTTTTCTTGTGTTTTAAATAATTACTTATTTTTATAAGGGTGTTCAGTGAATCAGAGGACATGACAGTTCTATCACAAAATAAAATTATAATTCCTTTTTCTACAAAATTAAAATTCATAGCAGCCGTTATTTACCAACAAGTGAATCTATGGCACATCAGAAAGAAAAATCATTTACTGTCATTGAGTTTATACTAACAAAATATTATATATCATTTCTTATGGGAGATAAGTTGATATGGGAGTGTCCTTTCTCATAAACGTTTGGAAAATTGAATACAAAAAAGTTTTTATATATATATTTATTTATTGGTGGTCACTTTGCTGAAATATAGAACAAAAATTTAATATTTTTTGTTTATTCTAATTACATCCTGAGATCTCCTATTTAAAACGAAGCATGGTTTATGTGTTTACGAATCTAAAGTGTAAAGAAATTTTTTTTTTCTAAAACTAGTTTTAAAGTTTTATAACTAAAACTGAGCGTAGTGTGCATTGCGCTACTGCCCATTGTCTAACTTTCTACCTGCATACAATAAAAACTAGTTTATTTATTTAGTTTTACAATGTTTTACACCTGTGTGGCACATACAGGAAACAAAACAAAATGGTGCTACTAGATGGAAATAAAATTAGAGGGGAAACCGACTAAAGAACATTGCAATCAGAAACAAGAATACAAATATGCTATATTGAGACACTTACTGTCAAAGTAATGCAAGCTGCAGTCAGGGCTGAGTATTTCCAGTCAGCATCATCCAATAAGAGGCCACAGCACGCCCTATGCTCATAGTTTAAGTTACACATCGTATCCTGAAACCCGTAAAAGTGTCAAAATGAGCTTCAAAAGAAAATTAGGGAATCAAAATATAAACTAAAGAGAGAAATCGACGATGAGGGGGAGGAAAGAGATAATTCCTCATATCCTCTTGGCATGCATTGTAAGGTAAATAAGACATTATTAAATAGTATTATCGAACATATCTCTTTAATGTTTAATAATTTGTTGTTTTCCGATAGATTAGTGTTTTCAGAGCTTATGTACCTTTTACTCAGGAATGAAAAAAGAGATCCTAATGGAATGTATTTTAAAATAATCTGGAAAACATTTTTTATATAAACTAATTTGATAACCTCAACACTTTAAAAATATATATTTTAAAGTTTTTCAATTAAAATTTTCGGAACTATTTAAAAATCAATTACAATTTCTAAAACTATGAAAGGACTATAGTTTTTATTTCCAGTTATGTCCAACACTTAATTATTACAACACGAATAAGGTAATAATTTATCTTCAACCGCTTCTGAGAAAAAGGAACATATTTTAACATTATAAAGATAGAATATGAGTGGTCTCCTTAAATAGAAGCTAAGCCTACTTCCCTAGGTACCATAAACTCAAATTAGAGAATAAGTTTTTATGAAGGGTTGTCAAAGTTCTATTGGTTTGTACCAAATACTCTTCAATACTAATTATCTTTTAATTGATAATTGGTTAATTATATTAAGTTATTAACCTTTACATTTTGTTAATAGTTTTACGATATCAGAAAAGATGATTTGAGAAATAAGTCTCTTTCAACCGCTGTATGTGTATGGATTCACACTGTATTGTGTAAAACATGAATACACATTTCATGAAATAACCACACAAATACAGTCATTCAAAACTGACCATATCGTAGAGTATCTTACAACGTCTAGCCCAAAGTATTCCCACTTCCATTACAGTTTAAGAGAATTGCGAGTTCCAAACCAAGTTTTAATGAAATGTGGCTAAAGTTTACTTCGTGACTCACAGTAATGTCTTGCTGTAATTGGACATAACCTCAAACTTACCTCAAGACTGTCGTCAATGTTTCTAAATAAGTTAAATTGTTTTAGATTATCTTGTGTTTTGCTTGCTTAGGGAATAAATCTAATGCTCTGTACACATGCAATATACATTGTACTTTTTGTTTATTTCCAGTGACAAACTAAGTCACATTATTGCGATATTTGTTGGAATCCTATGACCTTGAAAATAATGTTACGTGTGAAGTTTTTTTAAAAGTAATAAGACTATTAACTTCAAATTTGTTATTGTCTACTCAATTAAAAACAATTTTATCTCAATTTAAAATAATTTCCATTGAAGCCGCAAACTTTGACTGAAAGAGTGTTGGAAGTCTTCAATTGTGACCACAATGTTTTGCCTGTTTTCCACTTTTTGAAAATGATTACCCAAAGTTAGTTTATGAGTTTTGGATTAAATAATCTGATAAACTACGATCAGGTAAGTGAGGGAGCTATGGTACCCCAGGTATATGGATATTCGACAAATAACCATTAATAGAAAGAGAGGGGTTAAAGTAACAACTATTGATTGCAGTATCCAAGAGTTTACAAGTCTTCCACTCCTTCTACCAAATCTTTCAAGACTCTTACAGCAGTAATACATTTAATTCACTTTATAAAAAAATAGGGGTAAACATTTGCTTAAATATCCACAGTAAAATTGTGCTGTTGTTACAAAAAACATTCGCTTTAAAAAGGAAGGAAAGAAACATAAAATGAAGATTTATTTTCCTCGAATACTCTAGGGATCGGTAAATAAAAAGAGTTGATATAGAAAGACTTGAGAGGAAAGATGAAAGAGATCTAAACCAAGACAAAATGAAAAAAATGTACATCCAGCTAGGTTCCCTCAGGATTACTCAGTAATAAGTATTGATTTAATACTGGACTCATATCTTCTTGCTTTTGTTGAACGTGATGAGTATTTTAAATTAATTCATTATATTGAAATTTGTTAAAATAATCTTAAACAAATCGGTGAACCTATGCTTTAGAAAAACTGGGTAATTTTCAATATATACAAAAATGTCCAGATATAAATTTTCTCAATGGTCCTTATGTTACCGCTTATAATTTTTGTAAAACCAATAATGAACAGAATTTTCACACGGTCAAATCATACGTAAAAAAAAATTTTTTTTAAATAAAAATTAAGTTGTAGGTATAAAAAACAAACCACAAAAATTATAATTAATTCCTATACTTTAACACAATAGCTCCATCTCAGTCCAGCCAATGCAAAGAAACACAGTTAATGGAAGGAAGTGTTTTTGTGTCTAGCTCTCATGCATGCATGTGCATGATAAATTGCTCCAAGTATGAGAAGTGAATTAGGACAAACATTAATCAAGTTTCAACCCCAACGTGAAGGGGGTGAGTAAGAAATAATCAAGGGTGTGTTGTACGCAAGGGGTCAATTCCAACCCTGTATACAGAAATAATTACCTGCACTAAATGTTAATTGCTGCTGATTTGATTAAACAAATGTTTGTGAATTTGTCTTGAAGAGGATTAATTATACGGTCTTCAATTGACTACGATATATTCAGGGTGTTCAAGGAGTTCAGGTAAATTTACCCTTATTTATAGGTTCAAAATAAATACCGAAGTAGAAGACCATATTTTGAATTATTGTACTTATGTGTGTTTATTTATTTTATTATTGATTTTACTTTGGCATATACATGTTATAGAGAAAAAGTTATGGGATAGCTCGAAGAATTTATGTGATTTTAACTAGGAAATTCCATTAGATATCTTATAAACCGGTTCTCCGCAGTCCAAACGTCAATGTTTCACTTTAGTTGTTGATGAGTTTTGTAGGTTTTTGTTTTTTATAAAACCAATTTTATACGTAGCTTCCGTAATAAAAACTCAAAATACGGTTTCATGTAAATGTTTTGATAAGGTTTTTCCAATTAAACCTTTAAGGATCCAAACAAAATTTAAACTCGGCGTCTTCCCCCCTCCCCCCCCCAAAGCCACTGCAGGAGTTATCAGTTAAAAGATTCCGTTGTGTTAAAAACCATTATATATCAAAATCAGACCTTCTGGTTGCTTTCAAAGTTTCTAAAATAAACAAAACTAATTCGTTGACATATTTTTTTTAATATCGATTTGAGAACTATCGGTATACAACGTTAAATACTCATAATTTCTTGAAATGTGTTACTGACTTTACTATAACTTTAAATAAATATAAAACCAAATCAGAATTGAATAATATAATTTATAAAATTAACTTTTAACGTCGAATTAAAAAAAAATTAATTTAAATCAAATTCGTTTTACGCTTGTATTGAATTTAAGACAAACAGACTAAAATACTCTTTATATATAAAAATGCTTTCTGTGTATAATATTCAAAACGTGATAAAGGATGTCTCTTCAACGTCAAATTTTCATCTTATAAGATATGCATGGAAAATATAAATCAATAACAAAGCAGAGTATTCTGTTTTCTTTCTGACGTAAAATTCAATAGAGACATTATGGAGGACACTGAGTATTATTGAATATGATTTCTAGATTTGTAGATCGATGTGCGACAATTGGTGGAGTGTTTTACACTGTTTATTTAGGTACCACTACAGAATAAACACGTATTCTTGTCTTAACCTTTCTCCCCTCTGTCAAAAACCAGACTACAATTTACGTTCCGGAGCTACGCATTTAATTTTAGCAACATTGATAGCTTCCAGTTTTATTTACAATTGTTAAAGGTGTACCTTAAACATTTCTGAAACCTTGTACACGATATAAATAAATTACGTCAGTCATGACATGGAGATTTCTATTTATTTTAAAGAACAACCACGACAACTGTGTAACCACCGTAAATGTAATGTTGGCTCACCTTCGCCTTTACAATAACATGACGGTTATTACACTTTAAATTAAGGTTAGCCAAAATGTAATATGAACGGGGGGAAATATTGTCATGTTCTGCAGTGGGATCTAAGACAGGATATTAGTGCTGCTCTTGATTAGAAAAGCGACAACTTAAACCTTATGGATACCAGTACATTCATTAATAAAAAATAAAATAAAATAAACAAATGAGAAAATTTATGGATGATAACGTATTTGAAAATTATTAAAACAAGTATGAAATATACAACAAAGAAAGTATCACCAGTGGAAAATAAAATAACTTATAAATGTAGTATACTGACAAGACGAATATATATATATATGAATAATAGAACAACTGTATTTCATTGATGTCTTCACAACCAGAATGAAACTCAAAATGTCTGCAATCAAATTTACAAGGCGTGAAAAATACGATGGTAATATCCCTAATATTTATTTTATTTGTACAGCCAGCGTTGCCAATTCGTTTGAATTATGTACAAAAATGTGATGACCTGTCACCCGAGAAAAACGATAATGTCTTCCTTTGCTAAAGGAGATTACCTGTTAAGATATACATAATATGTTCGCTAAGGTTGAAGTAAAGTTCATTAGTATTTAATCGCCTATAATGAGTAAATAATATTTCAAGTGAAGAATATACGACCTTGACTGGAAATTGAACCCAGGATCTTTTGCTTTACGGGAATGCTCTACCAATTGAGCTATTCTTAGTCGCTTCCCAGCATAGGAACACTTGTCACTTGACTTTGCTTTCTGTTACAACTTTCGAGTTATCAAATTAATTACCTCGTTTCAAACGACAGTAAAATCAATATTTACTCTATTTATAACCTTTCAGAGCGTTATAATCTTGAGACAAACCAGATCTTTACTTTTTTTCATTTATTCTTGGTTTTCATATCTCTTTTTCACCTTTCTCTTTCCTTCTCTTTTATTCTCTTTCACCAGCTCTATTAGAGACTTCGGTGGCTTAGAGGCTTTATTTTGTGTTCATTTCCTTACTTTATGAACCGGTAATGAATGATTTTTCACATTTAAACCATTTATAAACCATTTTTATTTGTACACCAATTTTTTTCCCAACTATCACAAAACATTTGTATACTAATATGTGAGAACGTTACAGGTTTTTGGTCGTTAGTTGTATAAAACCAAACTAGCATCACTATTATGCATCACAATACCTCCAACTCAGTCCAGTCAAAGCAAAGAAACACAGTTAATGGAAGCAAGTGTTTTTGCTTATAGATCTCATGCATGCATGTGCATGATAAATTGATCCAAATATGAGAAGTGAATTTGGACAAACATTAATCAAGTTTCTACCCCAACGTGAAGGGGGTGAATAAGAAATAATCAAGCGTGTGTTGTACAGAAGGGGTCAATTGCAACCCTGTAAATATAAATAATTACTTACATTAATTAAGTGCTACTGATTTGCAAATATTTAATAATTATGGTGATTATGATAAAGTTTGTCGAACATCTTAAAAAATTTAATTTCATTGAACAGATATATTGTGTGTTTTTTTAGAATGATGTCTTTCCTATTTACAGTACTCTACAATACAAACGAGTGGGCCGATTGTGACCTAATAGGTAATATTATTGGCTTATAAGGACTCAAGTTCCTTGTTCTAATACGTAAGCGGATTGTACACCCCAAGGACATAGCAAGTTGCCTGTCCCTTCAATAGGGCTTAGGAGTTTTTGCCCGATCCTAGCATTAGAATCATCACCTGGTAGTAAGGCCCCAAATATGCCCTTCTCGTAACCTTAAGCCTTTCACAATCTAGTATGATATGTTTAGCAGTCTCTTCAGGCTGTTTACATAGTGCACAAACGGGATCACTATTGATGATCCGGAGTGTTAGAAGATAGTTCCTGAAATGGACGTGTTGAGTGAGTAATGCTATAACTTGTTTAATTAAGCCATTAGGTAAAAAAAAGTTGATTACCGGATCAAAGACATTCTGAAGACTACAAGGGTGTTTATTAGGACGCACTCCAACCTTCTGAAGCGGCCCTACGATCAAGTCTGAGTGAGCTTCTCCAGCACCCTTAAGGTACGAGGTGAAAGGTACTTTCGGCAAAGAAAGACCCTAAGAGGTTTCGTTAAATGTACCAATCATTGTCTCCAACCAACGTTTTGTTATATCGCTGAGGTAGGAAAGAACAAGAGTTCCTTATTCCATGTAGCTCCCGGAGAGTAAGGGAAAAGTTCCACCCTCCATAAGGTCGAACTTTTTCATTGTCTCGCCCTTGATATCTTCACCTAGCTTATCGATAACTTTAGCCTCAGGATAGGCATGGAGAACAACAATTATTTTGTAGCGAAGATGTCCTTGTAAGTAGGATATTCCTTTTCTAATGGCTGCAATAAAGTTGAAGGTTAGTCGTAATTTTGAAGAGCCTTGAGGGCGGAGTGGCTGAATCCCCTGTAGATCGCTGAACCACACCCGTCCCCGCCTTGGAACCTAAATCGATTCCTAAGATGATTCATAACTTTGACTTTTTCTTTTTTTTTCTTGCCTCTACAACTTGTTAGCCTCCCATTCCTCGCCATTTTCGTGGAGTTTGACTTTGACGGCCTCCCTTCGTTTGGCGGTAGTTAGATTGTTCTCTTTACTTTTAGTCCGCTCAGTTGCTTGTAGCATCGTCGAGTGAACCAGTGAAACCCAGTTTACCAAGATTTTTCAGAAGTTCTCTCCTTTCGAGACAGGTGAACCTCTACATTTCATCTCGTCCGACTCTTTATCTATCCATTCTTGACTAAAAGCCTTTTCATTTGCCTGAAGCCGAGAGACCAATAGGCTGATTGCGGTGGATTGTCCAAAGAGCAATTGTTAACCTAATAACTTTGAAGAATTTTGTCATATCTAGATTTGTTTTTGTTTTCAATAGTTCAAAATTTGGGGATAATCCCTGTGAGCAAAACATACAATTTCGGTTTTAACTTTTCTAATTTTTTAATTTTTTTGATGTAGCCTCCATAAACCCAATTACAAGTTTAGTATTGTTTGATTGTATCGCAAAAAATACACGAAAATCGCTCATCGAGTTGTTTTAAAAGGCTTTCATTTTTAAAGTTGACACAACCGGTGCATATGTAAACTATTGATTTAACGTGTTTGTCAAAATGCTATTAAATGTGACTCACTGTTCGGAATTATTTTCCAGAAACAAAAATAAATTTGAAAGTCGTTTATAAAACTTAATTTCTTTCAATTGCATTAAAATTTACGGTTAACACGCATTTAAAGGCAACTCAAAGTATCCTGAGGTACCTCAGGTGGATTTACAAATTTCTTCATCTTGTGATAGTAGCCTACTACTCTGTCATATTTTTTTAACAAACTTTTGTGTTCTCTTCCTACCCTAACACTATTAGAATATTGGAGATCTAGGGCTCTTTAATCTATCCACTTTAATTTTCACGGGGGGGGGGGTAGATTTGAAAATGTAAAGATGATGGCGGCGACTATTTGTTCTATTTAGTTTTTAGTTTGTTAATTGGAGTGTCAGAAACTAAGTACAGAGTTGTTATAAAAGTTTATTCTAAGTATGTGTGTAGAAATATTTGCAGTAATAACAAAATATTATGTTAATAATTAACCGAAAATAATTCATAAAACGTAAAATGAAACAACCGATTTCAATATAACAAAACATTTCTAAAATACATAATAATATTCTATGACAAAGAGAGAGGCAAAGCTGATTACAAAATAAATTAACCAGTAGTTTATAAATAAGAGCTAACCTGTTGCAGAACCTGCAAAGCTATGTAGCCCTAACCTCAAAATAATTACAACATGTTTTACAAATTCAAACACAACGATTTCACATAATAAACTTTTAATGTACCGGTACATAATATTCTTCAAACATTAAACAATATGTCCTTTAAAGATACACAATTTAGTTATAATTTAGTTAACTGGGCCTGAATGAATTAATTCCCAATTTCTCCCCTAATCCCTCCTCTCCTGTCTTAGTTTTATATTTTATGATTTCTTTATTGATATTGGTTAAAATGGTCTCATTATTAGTTTTGATGAATAAAGGACTTTATTCCGGCAGTATTGCTGATATTAAATTATAGTTATAGTATTTTATGGTTTCATTTTGCAATTTTGTGATATAGATTGACATTATTAAGCTTTTTTTGCCGAATGTTACTGATGTTTAAGAAAACATCAGTTGAATTTAAAGAAAACCAACACGTCAACTATATAAATACACGGAAATGAAAGTACTCTAAATTCATTAAAATAGTTTTTACAACTTTATTTTTTTTTTTCAACAATCTTTTCATATTCTGAGGCGAAGAGTTTCCCTAAAGAAGAATATCATAGCTCAAATAATGATATACTAGCCCACAATAGGCTGTTAAAAGTATTTATGTACCACAGTATAGCTACAAATTTCTCAGTACAAATATACCTGAGATAATTTTAGCACTGATACTGCTAATGTGGTCATTACAGCTCAACTTGTTATCAATTTGAAAACTCAAACATGTTATTCATTGTTTTGCCTTAGAACTACTTTAATTAATTAACATTTGAAGTCGATAGTAGTTCCTTATATTATATTTATTGCTTTTATTATATTAATTGCTACATGTTTCGCTGCCATAGCCAGCATCATCGGGCCAGCTAATAACATAAACACATTGTTCACACATGTGTTAGACCAAGAATTTTATATGTTTTTGTGATGTGTGTGTGTGTGTGTGAACAATATGTTTATGTTATTAGCTGGCCTGATGATGCTGCCTATGGCAGCGAAACATGTAGCAATTAATATAATATAAGCAATAAATATAATATAAGAAACTACTATCGACTTCAAATAAGGTATGTTAATCAAACATGTTATTGATTGCACTTCTTCAAGTATACTATCACCTAGCATGACACCTAGTGTCTTATTTAAGCTATACTTTCTACAGACGTTTATCTATGTGTAAATGTGTGTGTGATAGAAAAATGTACAATTTTACACGTAATTATAAATACCAAATTGTATTCACCTACAAATAAGGAACAAAAATGTTGTATAGCAATAATATCCCTATGTACTTATTAAGATATTATAATTACCTCCTTCCGCTTCCTCCGAACAAAAATGTTTTATATATTATGTTAATATCATACAATGGACGACAAAAACATGTTGATGGTGACCATCATGGTACTCACCCAACTCTATTATACATGCAGATCTTCTGAATGTAATGCCCGAAGATTAGTTTCTTGGACCGTGTAAGAAGTTTTAAATTCTATTACTAGACCAATGTGTCTTAATCAGTAAAACGTATTGATTAAAATAATTTGTATACAGGGTGTTCTGAACCTCGTAATTGTGTGTAAGACTACTTCCTTAAAGACGACTAGGCTTAATGGGTTTCGTAGATAAAACCGTCTGCACTAGCTTTGATTGAGTCAGTTTCTCGCCCCGGAAGGGATCCCATTATGTGAAGGAATCTAAACTACCTACAGTGATTTAACTCTGTGGGATCTGGTAACTACACGAATATTATATTTCTTTGGAGTTTAAGGCTCGAAATTACATTTTTAATAATAACATTGGTATTTTATATCGTAAAGTTGGTAACATCACATGCAGAATTTAAAAGTGCAAATTCTCATCAATTTAATGTATTGTAAATTGAATATCACAATAGATCTGGACAAAAAAGGGAAATTTAGTGTTTATTTTGACGTTTTTAATTCAGTTTTAACACCATTATAGTCCCCTAAACCAAATTCCATCTTTCTGTTATTTTTGCAACCGCTATCGTGCTTACGTACAGACTAAAAAGACAACGACGAAGCATGTTGCAAATTACTTTTTTTCAGTTTCGTAAGGTGATTATCGTGAAGATCAATCAAAACCTCAATTACCAAACCTAACTTAACCTAACCTAACCTAACCTAACCTAACCTAACCTAACCTAACCTAACCTAACCTAACCTAACCTAACCTAACCTAACCTAACCTAACCTAACCTAACCTAACCTAACCTAACCTTTTTTCAGTTTCCTAAGGTGATTAACGTGAAGATCGATCAAAACCCCAATTATCAAACCCAACCTATACGTCGCATACTGGGTGAAAAAAAATTCAAATACTGAGAATTTGTCACAACTATTTTCTCTTTGATGCAACAGTCGAGTAATTATTTTTTATTTAAAAAACAAAAATCAAAATCAAATTAGTGACGTGTGCATGCTATGAAATATCCATTATATACAGAATCCCATTTATCATGTGTTAATTGCTCCCAGATGATTACTGAGGGGAGGAAAAGATTTATTAATGGGAATTTCAGAGCTCAATAATATTACAAAATTATCCCTTGAATATATGCATACAAATAAATTCAATATGAAAATAATTTAAAATGTAATTTGGGATGTAACAACAGTATTTGCATGGTTCACAATAATTATGTCAAAGTACAAAACTGGACAAACGAAATATTTGTGACACTACAATAAACTAAGCAATGTATTTACTGTCCTCATAATATGTATCGACCGAGAGATACATTTGATTAAAGCCTCTCTCCTCTAAAGAAGGTATCTGCGAGAGAATATTCTAAATAATGTATTTAAGAGTAGTATGTAACATGGAAAGTGGTTAGTAGCAGTATCTTTAAACTTCTGAAGGCAAGTTTTTTAATACAAAAATCTCTCATTCGTCAGTGTTAAAAACAAAATATAAAATCTCCCAACGTTGGAATACTAATGGCGTCAGGGTAGGAAAAGATCTAGCTAGGACAGCTTGGGATTACTGCATATTATGTACGCGCTATAATTCAATTAAATTCTTTTTTAAAGCGTCAATCCTCTGGTAATCTTAACCTTAAAAAACAGAAAATAGAGACCCTAGCTTCAGCTTACCCTTATTGCTTCCGAGTTGGAGGAGAACAAAAGTTGATCAAGAGCTACAAGAGAAGGATGTAACTCAAGACTATACAAAACAGTTTAGATCCAGCGAGTGTAGCTTAGGATTGTCATACTCACTGTAAGTTAACCTAACCTAACCTAACCTAACCTAACCTAACCTAACATAACCTAACCTAACCTAACATAAAATAACCTAACCTAACCTAACCTAACCTAACAAAAACGTTTAGATCCAGCGAGGGTAGCATAGGATTGTCATACTCACTACAAGTTAACCCCGGAAGAGCCAAATGTACATACAACAGGGTAATAGAATAGAATATATATCTTTAATTCAGTCAGGTTGACTCTTATATGACCTTCATATATCTTCTTTTTACTTATAGAGGAGGTTGGAGTCAAGAAAAGTATTTTGGCTGAGGTACAACTAGTAATCCAACCTCCCCCTCTCTTTTGTCAACAAAATGGTTTGAACAAATAAATTAAAACAGATAATCTAAAAATGTATCATATTTGTATTTATTTTCATAAATCATAAAGAACAGCGTCATCGGAAAAATGTAAGTGATTTAAATTGTAAATGACATGAGTCATTCTACAATATTTTGTAACATGATAACTCTTTTATAAACATTATAGTCCGAGAGTAGTCACTTTAATAATGACGGATAGCAAACAAAAATTTGAATTTGTTTTATGATTTGCTGAATTATTATCATTGGTTACACAGTGCAACGTTATTTTGTACGTAGTTAAGGTTAAGCTTGACCTACGTGCTACACAATCCATTAGTATAATCAGTTTGTAAAAACAAATGTGCACATTTAGAAATTTCAAGACCGACGATCCTCAATGAGCGATAATTTGGACCATTTGAGACAACCTTAATAAGTAGATCGACGGAATTCAAAACTTGGAAATCCTAAAACAACTGGTCAGAATATATTTTATAAACGTGATTCACAAACGTTATCTTTAAACTTTATTCATAAACGTGGTACATAAACGTGCTTCATAAACGTGATTCATAAACTTGCTTCAATAACGTGCTTCATAAACGTGATTCCAAAGCGTGCTTCATAAATATGATTTATAAATATGATTATTAAACATCCTTCATAAACGTGATTCAAAAGCGTGCTTCATAAATATGATTTATAAATATGATTATTAAACATCCTTCATAAACATGATTCAAAAGCGTGCTTCATAAATATGATTAATAAACATGATTCATAAACGTGATTCATAAATATGATTATTAAACATCCTTTATAAACGTGATTCAAAATCGTGCTTCATAAATATGATTTATAAACATGCATTATAAACGTGATTCATAAACGTGATTCATAAATATGATTTATAAACATGTTTCATAAACGTGATTCATAAACGTCATTTATAAATATGATTTATAAACATGTTTCATAAACGTGATTCAAAAGCGTGGTTCATAAATATGATTAATAAACATGATTCATAAACGTGATTCATAAACGTGATTCATAAATATGATTTATAAACATTCATTATAAACGTGATTCATAAACGTGATTCATAAATATGATTTATAAACATGCTTCATAAACGTGATTCATAACCACGATTCAAAAACGTTTAAATGTTTGATTGTGTGCTTACACAATTTTGCCTAAAAATGAAACATTTTGAGAAAACTATTATTAGGGTCACTTACGTTGAGATGCTCGAAGATTATTTTTTCACACAAATATATGATAGAGATAGAGGAAATCAAATATGTGTATTTTTTTAGCAAGACAGAGTCCCACTCTATTACAAACTTAACGTACGAGAAGCTATCAATAACACGATTCCTAGCTGTTGTATTTGAAGGAATGGTCCGATTTTATAGCCGTGAACACACCTATGGACGTTTCCTTTTGGAGTTACGTTAATAACATTGGACAATTTTAGATCTACGCCATTTAAGAGAGAAAGCAATGCCGTCATAGCAAATGTTACTTCTGGTAAAATTTACTGGGCGATTAAAGGAGACCGACAAACGTCTAGGTGTTTGCTGAACAAAAGGAGGGGATATCGGGGAGGCCATGTTGAAACTTACTTCATAATTTTAAAAAATATCTCCTGGGAAGCTATCAAGGATAGGTCAGTTGGTAGAGAATTGGGGCGTAAAACCAAAAGTCCTGAGTTCAATTCCTACTTGTATATTTCTCACTTGAAATAATTATTAAATTAATAATACTAGCTTCGTAAAATAATGAATAAGAGTTAAAATCAATAATATAATATTAAAAATAGTTTATTTCACGATTCTTCGGGTATAAAAAAAATCATTTAGTTATTTTACCTCGAAATTACGTACAACTTTAACAATCACCCTGTATTTATATGTACGTATTTATTTTATGAAGATAATTTTTAACGACTGATTTTTAAACATCAAAACACAGAGATTTTTCCTAAGATATTTTCTAAATATACCGTTTATTTTATTAAACCAATCACATAAGAAATATTTTAATATTTATGTATGCATAATGTCTATGATAAATTCAAATACATATATTAAGTCAAGATATCTTTTAAAGACAAGAAAACATTATCAGCAGCCAAGTAAAGGGTTTTGAGTCACGTTGTACTGCTTATCAATTTACTGATAAGACAAAAGTACCTGCGTGACCACCAATGTAAACCATCCCTTATCTTGTTACAAGTTCAACACACAAGACACAATCAATATGCTAAACTGTTTAAGAATTTGTTATTTAAAACAAACTTCACATCAGAGGGAATTTTTCTTGACATTAGCAACATGAAAAGATAATGTATAATGTATCTGCATAAATAATTTCTTTTTCGTGTGTTTACCTCTTTATGAAAGTTGATTATTATTTCCAACGCAAAATAAATAGCTAATTAATGAACGAGTGATGAATGAATATAGGTTTTTGTGTGTTTTCACTAATTGATACAGTTTTACAATTACTAGATAATGATGAACTCTTCATATTATTGGTTTAATCGCATATTTGTTATTATATGTGTAAATACAAACTAAAACACAACGTTTCGAGAGTATAAATTAACTTCTGATATCAAGTGATAAACATTGAAGTGAAGAAAGGGGGAAAGCTTGTTTGAATCTAAAACTAAATTAGTAACCTACGAAAAGCGCTCAGACCCAAAGCTACCTGGGTGGTCAATGTGACAATTATCTATATGTAACAAGAAACTGACAAATATTGCTTGAGTCTGTCGAGAATAACTTCGAATAACTGCAATGTTTTCATCGAATGATCCCAAGAAGGAGATACAATACGAGAAATTGTACAATACCTATTCGCTAATAAATTGGATTTATTGAGAAATACTTAAATGTATTAGAAGTTGTAAATAAAAGTTCTTTTCCAATACAAATGAATTCTAACTATTGTCATTTTCTTCTTGAAAACGCCTTCTTGTTGTTATGAAATGTTCATTCATAATAAACATATGAGTTATTTGATACCATTGTCGAAGCAATCTATTTGTAATATGTACATATATGTAATATTATATAATATTAAAACTCTAGGAATATTTTTCAGAGCTGAAAGTTCTCGTTACATTTGAACAATTCTGTTAACAAGAATATGGATAGGTTGATTTTGACGAAATTCCAAATGTAAATCAACTTTTTTTTTTCAAAAATGATGAAATCTATCACCGAAACAAATACAGAAAAATCGATAAAAGTGTGTGTGATTTTAATGGGAAATAATTAGGCACGATTCAGGTAAATTATTCATAATTATATAAAATAGCAGAATTTAATCGAGGTATTTTACATTGCTAAATTTCAACACTAGCTTTGGCGGTTGCTTCGATCTTACCAGTAAAATCGCTATGGCAGCATGATTTTCTTTCTTAAATGGCCAAGATTCGTGATTTTCCCATTGACTAAGTTCTTAAATAACCGCACAAGAAAAATCCATAGGAGGTCAGATTAGTGGCCATAAAAATTGAATTATTCCTTTCAATTCACCAGCCTGGAAACCTGTTATTGAGAGCATCTAATACAATGATACTGTGCAGACGTGGCGCTCAATCTTGCTGAATAATGAGTCTTATTTCCTTTTCCTTATTCTATGTTCAATATATGGGGGGGGGGGAATATATTTCTAGCGCGTACAAATAAGTGACATCTGTGTAATTGTTTTTATAGCAAAAATGTAAAGTCCACGACTCAATAACACATTGTTCCACACCACAATCATGAACATACAGAAAAAAATGAATTGGCTGCTGATCCCTACAGATCCTAAATTTGTGACAGTGTGTCGGACAACAAAATAATGTAAATAGAAATTTGCTCAATCTATTAAAAAAAATCGGTTAAAGTAATTTTCATCATTGTCTACTGTATTAATCATTGTCACATGAAATTCCAATATATAATTAAAAATCGATTTTTTAGATTACATGTTTAAGCTGTATTATGTAGGCATGCATCTCATATATTTATACGCTTGTACAGCTATGCAAACATGACTATTTAAAACAATTGACTTTATCTCCAATGAGCGTGAGCGGCTTGGGGGATGTCTTAATATCTAGATTTATAGTTTCTTTAGATTACAACAAGGATAATTGTCTTATCAGTAGGTAGATCTTATCTGTAACTACACCAAAAGTTACTAAAGTGACTACTGAAGTGTTCAACGATGCGTGGTTGTCCTAACGACGGAATATCACTCCAAATCTATACAAACAGTTTGACATTGAAATCAAAAGATTGGTTGATTATTACACTGGCCATTTATAATTTAAATCACTTACACTTTTTTGCGATGACACTGTATTTTATAATTTATGAAAATAAATACAAATGTTGATAAATTTTGAGACTAACTATTGTACTTCAAACTTAAACTTGACTAAACACATTTTTAGTTTTGTAGCATTCAAATTCAAATCACCTCTGAAATAAAACGTCATTCACTCAACTTCCACACATACTACTTCCGTTGCTTGACAGATGCTGTCACCTGCCGAGATTGTCCAAAACTAATGATCGTACGATAGCGGAGGGTAAAGTACAACGGCAAGACAGCCCATCTTCTCTAATACCGGTATGCGAGTCTACCTGTAGTCACACACAATGTCTGACTTCTATACTTAGTTACGTTAGAGATAAATTTCCTTCTAGGTCTTCAAAATTCTACCTCAGTTTTTCTTAACAATGTTAACCTACAGTTCTTGTGCGTTATAGTTTTAAAATGTTTAATGAATTTTCGTTTCCACGGCACAAGCTTACGTGATCTGCGACAGGATTTTCCAGGTACTAATTTTTACAGATTTTATCATATTTTAAATTTTTGTTAATGCTTTAAAATAATTTATTAATTATCATGTATTCTTTAAAATATGTATTTCATGTTTTATTTAATATTCAATGTTCTTTTGAAACTCAATGATTATAAAAATTTTCTTTTGTTAAAACATACTTTACAAAACCTTGCAAAGGCACATTTTGAGTTTTGAACAATTATGTGAAATATGTGCAAACTAATGTTGAACTTTAAATGATCAAAATATCTTATTGAACATGTCAATATAAAAACAATTGGAGAAATCTGTTCTAAATCAGAAAATTTCGTTTTACAGACTTTTGCAGATCTTTGCAAGTCTTATACAAGCTTTGTTTCAAACAAATTAAATATATATAAATAGATTTATAATCATCTAAGAAGCTTTTAAGTACAATCTTAACGAATTTCTGTTATACAATCAATTTTCTTCAATTTTGACAAATAACCAGATATTTTCTTTAATAATGAACATTAATGCAAAAACATGTCTGATTTTGTACAGACGCTAAAAAACATGTTTTTTTGCCATAGCTAATATGCTGGTAGAAGAAACACAGCTAAAGATCTAAACATGTTTCGTCCTGTTAACAAAACACGTTTTTGTTCAACATAGCTTCAGAGTTTCACGTGCACAAAAGTGATGTTACAAAAAAACTGACTTTATAGAACTTTAATTAAACTCATATTGTATATGTGCCTAAATTTATTTCAGCGAATATGTTTTCTTAAAAACTATCTTTTAGATGTAGACTTGTGTAATTAATTATAAAATATATAAAAAAATTATTGGGTGGAGCCTGCATGCAAACTTTCGGTCCTAACAACCTCCAAGAGGTTATTTTCAAAATTAAAATAATTGACGTCAATTTAAAAATTTAATATTCATTTCTTTTCTTTTCTTTTAAAATAAACTACTCTTTTCATAATAAATTCTTTTTCTAAAACATATATATTTATTGGCCAATATAGCATTTAAGAAAACTTATCAAATAAGTAATTTTTATGTTAACCTGTTTTTAAAAAAAACTATAATTTCATAAAGTCAAAAGGGGGGAATAAAATATCTGTATATTTTCATCTTTCATCCTTTCATAATTTCATCTTTTTTTTATTTTGTAAATTTTCATTTAAGGGTGTATAATCTTTTTTTTTGGATTAATTATAATCCTGTTAATTGTTAAGCTGTGCGCTGTGCTCATTGTCTTTTGTTAAATTTGTAACTATAAAATATATAAAGTAAAAAGGGGGGATAAATTTTCAGAATCTATTGATCAATTTTTTTATTAAATTATAATATTTTGCATTAAGGGCGTATAACTATTATTAATCATAATGTTGTTAATCATAAGCTGTTTATGATAACTTTGTCTCAGGATGTCTTTCTCAATTGTAAATGATAAAATCTGAAACGTCGAAATTTCTTTGTTACAATAAACTTGAGCCTTGTTAATCACTAAATTTGTTTTTGTCTTTTTAATTTTTTTTAATTTCTAAACATTGTTACCATTTTGGTTCCGCCTTTCTTAAATTTAAGTCCCTGGTAACAGTTTTGTTTGTTTCCAATAAAACAGAACCGGTTGCCAGTCGCAAATCAGTCACAATTTCTTGTATTCCTGGATAGGCAATAAGAAGGTATATCAATTAATTGGAGATAACGTGATTTTATTTATTAATAAAACCAAATTGAATTAGAGAAATCCATTAACTTTTAAATTTATATTCATCCAACAGACCCTGTTCTTGCTAAGTATGGGTGTGGTATTAGTAGATAGGTCGTTTTTCGTTCTTCTAGTGTCAAGTTATCTCTCTCTCTCTCTCTCTCTCTCTCTCTCTCTCTCTCTCTCTCTCTCTCTCTCTCTCTCTCTCTCTCTCTCTCTCTCTCTCTCTCTCTCTCTTCTCTCTCTCTCTCTCTCTCTCTCTCTCTCTCTCTCTCTCTCTCTCTCTCTCTCTCTCTCTCTCTCTCTCTCTCTCTCTCTCTCTCTCTCTCTCTCTCTCTCTCTCTCTCTCTCTCTCTCTCTCTCTCTCTCTCTCTCTCTCTCTCTCTCTTTATCCTATCAAATCTCTCTTAACCAACTCCTGTTCTCTGTTTCTAAGACGATTGGTTAATTATAGAGATGTCATTTACAATTTTAAATCACGACTCTTTTATCGACGTCCTCTATTTAACGTCCATTGCGCATTGCGTTCTCCTTCTGTAGAACAGGAGTTAATTACGTAAAAAACACCTCAAAATATTCTTGTCAAATCAAACTATCGTAACAGTTGCTTCCTTTGTATTTCATAAATCTCTTAAAATTTAATAGAGGAACAAAAAATCACATCAAGTTAAACAAATTGTGTTTTTCCAGTTTTTCATCAAAGCTGTAGTGAATATAATCCGCATAAACTTAAACAATAATTTCCAAGTTACAGAAAATGTTAATAGTCTTTCATTGCTTGTTTCCTTCAACATGTGCAAAGGATATCAAGGACTTGACTTAATATTTACAACAGGTGCGTCTTTCATAATGTAAACTGTTGTAAATGTAAGAGAAATTGAGTTATTATTTACTAATTACACTTGAAGTCTCTCAATTAATTATTACAGTAAAAATAAAGGATGTCTATTTATTATATAACTGTTTTAAGGATTTTATCGAATTTTACAAAAAAAGCGCTCATTTATATTTTCATTATAATTTGTATATAGTTATACGATGGGTAAAACAATTTGAGTCCATTTTTTAGCGAATAAATCTTGTTTGATTTACCTTAAGATAACAAAAATATATAATGTTTGTCTGTCTGGCATAGAAAGAATTTTATCACATTTAGAATGTGGGCACATTTTCGCCATAAGGTTTTCTTAATTTTTACGAGAACACGAGATTCAATTGTAGCTGGCAAAAGAAAATATCACAAAATTACGATTTGCCAAAATATGCTAAACCGATTTTGATTAAATTTTCTTCAAGTGCAACCTCTAATGATCCAAAGGTTTGCCGATTAGTGAATTAACGGTGAAAATTAAAATATCGTTTATGTGTTTATTGATAAATACATTCTCGTCAATCATATATTTTGTTGAATTTCATTCAACTTTAGTGTACATTGTTATCAATATATTAAATAAGTTCAATACTATCAAGTCCTCATGCTACACTAACATTGTATTAAACTCTGCTAACGCATTGTGGATAAACTCCATTTTCTAAAGCTCTTTAAATACACACAGTGGCAGTAGAATGTACTCAAATTAATTATGCACTTCCTAGTAGAAACGTAGATCATCACTAAAGTTTAACTATAAATAATTAAAAAAAAATTATTATCAGTTATTGATTCTGAATAAAAATAACATTATAACAAAAATTTAAATTTACACTATTGAATTTAGAAATAGTAACTTGAACGAAAAGTGTATACAGTTTTTGAAACAGTACTTCTGAAATCTAATTTGGAAACCCGACTATTTAAGCAAAAAAACATAAGTATCAGCGTTCTGAACTGAAACAATTCATGCACGTGGGCCACAAGGAAGTGTTCTTGGTCCAGTACTGTATTTAATATACACACAGGACATCTCCCAACCAGACAATACTGCTACAGATAACTGCTACGAAAAGAATATAGAAGAAGTCAACGGATTCAGCAAATGAAGGAAAAAGTGAACAAAACTAAATGACAATAACTTTCCAAGCTGTAAAATTACACTTGTTTTAATGACTATTAATTCAGAAACTAAACTATATAGCAACTCTACCAAAACCTTTGCATGAGTTTTGTCACAAAATTAAGGTGTAAAGAGCGTGTAAAAAGAAAAGGATGAGATTTACATTAAATTCAAAAAAATGCAGTGTTCATTGGTCCCACTTTTTCAAATTATAAGTAGATTTTGCAACCTGATACAGAGGTTCCAAAACAGAGTACTGAGGAACATAGCAAAGGTTCCATGATACATTAATAGTAAAAACACCTTGTCTTAAAGATGTTATAATGTTGAGAAGGAAGTATAAAACTAACTATGTCGCATTTGGCAAGAATAAGCAGATATTAAAATTTAGAAATTTTGAGACTGCTTGATAACAGCGAAGTGTTGAGAAGCTTAGTTTGATCAACCCATAATATCTGACGGGATACAGACAAAACATTTAAAGTAATTTTGTAACTACCCATTGTAATGGAAGTAAGACGACTCGTCTTCCTAAAATAAAATAAATAGGGTACAAGACTTACTTGTAATAAATGTGAATAAAATTTAAAAAAAAAAGAAAGAAGTATTTGTTAGTAAATGCTAAAGGATGTTAATTATGTAAATTTAACTAAGATTACATTTTCTTATTCTAAGCAACTACCGACAACAGTTTTATCTCCAATAAGGAAATTCACTTTACACTCGACAAGTCCAAGTAGCTGCGTGTCCAGATTATTTTAAATACTGAATACTAAAACAATTTAGCATATTTATAGTGTCTTGTATGTTGAACATGTAACTTTAGATAAGGGATGGTATACATTGGCGGTCACGCGGGTACTGTTCTCTTATCGCTGAAGTGATAAGCTCTGCAACATGATTCGAAATCCCTTTCCTTAACTTGTCCTTTATTATTTTTATTACTTAAAAGGTATAATTGTAATTTATTAAAATTACCTGATATGGCCATGATTTAGTGTATAGAAATACTTGCAAAATATATTTCTAAATAAATATAAAGTAGTTCTATAATTAGATCAAAATCTGTCACTAAATAAACAAAAATATTTTGAAATATCTTGGTGCTGTGTAGAGAGAGAACAAAGTAATAAAGTTCCAAAAAACATAAGGTGTAACCAAAGAGGAAAACTCGAAAGTATAGTTTGATAAAATGTTATTCAAATTGAATTGATTAAGGAAAATTAATCATCTGCTTGTAGAGAATGGTAGTGGATCACAAAAGAAGATTATCAGCTGCCATAAAGAGACCAACCAATAGTAAACAGCGCCAATGACAAAGTTAAGAGGGTGCAATGACTGACCTGCTTGGGAGCATGGTAAAGAAAGAGGTTGAGCCTCTACACAATGGCGGAGAACATGCTTGAGATATAAGTAAAATGAGTAAAGACAGAAACGCTTATGTAACAGATTAAGGAAACCCTTAAAGTTTCTCTATGGATCATTTTTCCATCACAACTGAAAATCGTTTGAAATCATCTTGCAGAAAAGGTGTAAATGGAATAAATATCTTGAGCTTTGTCGCTGGAGATGGTTCAAGACACGTCTAAACAGCTTGTGTCTAAATGCAGACGTTATGACCAATACACAAAAACTGCAGAATATTTACTCCTTAAGTGTACTGTAGTAAAAGACAGTTCGTCCCTTATTGCAGATGATCTAGCGAAGCAAGTTCTGTGCTTTTCGAAAGATAAAGACTTAAGCTGAATGGATTGTAACACGGAAGTACACAAAACATCGTCTAGGCTGAGATGTCTAGGCGGTGAAACCTGCTTCCTAGATAAGAAAGAGCGGTCCAGTTCACCTCATAAGGGTACATAAGTTTATATTATACTAGCAGAGTAAATGTCCTTCGTACGGGGTTAACGTATAGATAATTGAGTCTTTAAGGCCAGTGGGGCGGTGCCCTGATGGAATTTCTAAATAAAAATAGGCCTATGTGTTAACCAGGGACCCGAAGAATGTCCATGTACAATTTCTTTTGTAGTTTAGAGAAGAAAATTAATTTTAATGCTTAAACGCAAAAGTTTTTCAAAAGATTCCTTAGTGAGCACCTATTATCTATGAGGAAGCTATATTTCAAGTTTCATTGCAATCCGTTCAGTAGTTTTTGAGAAATCGTGGTGAGTCAGTCAGTCAGTGGTATTTGGCTTAAATATATATTGATTGATTTCAACTAAAGATGACAACGTAGTAGCTGAAACTACGTATTGTAGAAAATTCAATACTAACTTACAGATTTACATCGAATATAATATTTACTACACACAATAATATTATACAATTAATTTAACATTCCAACAACGTTTCTAGAGATAAGCTTATTAACACATCCACTGTATACAATTTATTTATTACGTCAGGGAGTAAAATGAATGTAACAATAATATTGTTGAAATAAAAACCGCCCCTACGGGATTAATCCGGGAAGAGTTAAGCTATATTTATAGGTTTACAAGAGCTTAAGGGATTACAATATAAAACACTGCAATACTTTGCAAAGGTGTTCAATGTTGTTAATAACATAACTTAGTTCCTAGCTTTGCTTTGTTACATTAGGTAAATTGAATAAAGGATTAAATACAGTAATCAGGTAGTAGTCTGCATACTAGGGAATCTGCATACTAATAAGTATTTTGATGATTATATGTTGGTACACCATTAGGTGGCAGTGAGGCTACGCCTAATAAACAGTGTGAAATGCTTACAAAAATAGGTCATACAGAACAAGTAACGTACAGGTTAAGAAACTGGCAGGGAAAGTGGTTTGGACTCTACTCTATCTGTAGCAAGATGGGTAAAGATAGAGACAGATAAAAGATAGATTCAAAAGGTAAACTTTAAGGAACTTCAACCCCGAACCAAAAGCTCATTAAATTTATAGTTTTTCTGAGTAAATTTTGTGAGCTTTATCCCTGGATTTTCACAAAATATCTAAACACTGTTGGGACAAAACGAAAGTTATGGGCAAATACACCGAAAGTAAACGTACCGTCACCTATTTCAGGAAATGTAAATTACCAAGCGAACAAGTTTGGTTTTAAAGCGCTTTATAATAGAACACGGAAGTACACAAAAAGTCTTTCAGGATGTGTTTTTAGTAGTAAAATCTGCTACCTAAATAATAAACATAATGATGGAATCAAAATAAAACTTACCTAGCTCCATCATACGTACAGATCTTTTAAAAACAATCCCAAAAAGTTTTTCGAGCCACGAAGAAAATATTAAATTGTATCGGTAGAAGAAAGGCTTTACCCAGAAGGTTAAATTCATTTAGAGTTGTTATACAGATTTTATTATTCTAATAATTCTATCTAACACTACTTAATGACGTCATCTAGACCCTAAAGTGCCTCTAGTTGTATAAATAATATATACTCGCTTTTCTCGTGATAAGAGTGAGTTATTTTTTTGGGTTGTTATTTAGAAACAGAAACCTCAAAGTCATCATCACCTTAAAATAAAAAGCATGAAATAGATATCTCCATTCATTAAATACTTTTAACAACTAGAACGACGTAATGGGAGAGATTAAACAGAAGGATCTAACCCAAGATTAGAGGAAGACTGATGTATATTCAGGTAATGTAACTTGGGATTGTTACATTATAAGTGAGTCTACGAGGGGTGGGGACAGTTAAGGTATCAATGAAAACCAAAACGTTTGCTCCAGTAAAGTCTATGTAGTTTGTTAACAACATATTTATTATTTTATTTCAGTCGTGTCTTACTTTTCTCTCGTCAGTAGTCGCAATATATGCCTTTCAAATAGACTATTACTTACAGATGTTAACGTAATTAGCGATTCAAACCTATGTTTACTTGTTTCAACAAAATATATACTGTTATATAAATACTGATCAATTACGTATTCATATGTACTGTACATAATTCGTTTTAAATAAACTGAGAATAAAAACACTCAACAAATAAAAACGAAAAATTTTATTCGTTGTTGAAAATATCATTTTGGTAGTTAACAATCAAAAAGTATAAATGAACCGTGAAGGCTGTCCTTGAAAAACATAAATATACATATTTAAATAAGGGCCTTAACTTGCTTAGCTCCTCTCATAAACACGACCTCAGCATATATCGTATTTGATAGAAACAAAGCTAATAATGATGGCGGTCAAGGAACATTAAACTGTACTTCATGAAAAATAAAGTTCTTTCACTTTCGATTTTTCACAAGGATTTGTATCAATAATTTTCACATTTCACTACAAATTAATCGAAATTGGTAAAGATGATTTGGAGAATTATGTACATAAACAGTCCCATGAGGGTGTTTTGTTTTTTAAATTATGTTTTATGTATAAGATAACACTTCAACCTGTATTTTTTAAAAGATGACAATAAACGCGTTTTATTAAAGTTGAAAGAAGTGACCAAAATGTGACTAAAATCGTTCGAGTAGATTTTAAGAAAAAATTTATATTAGTTTTTTATGACAGCTACCCTCAGATGTTGAATTATTAAAAAAAAATGAATAGTTCTTTTACTTTCGATTTTTTTACACGGGTTTGGATCATTAAATTTCACATTTTCTCCACAAATCGATCGAAATTGGTAAAGATTATTTGGAGAATTTATGTACATAAACCCTCCAAATCATGATGTTTTTAAAAATTATTATTTATTTTTAACGGTAACATATGAACCTGTACTTTTGAAAATATGGCAATATATGTGTTTTATTTGGGTCGATAGAAGCTATACTCTACCAAAATGTGATTAAAACCGTTCTAATCAATTTTAAGAAAACTTTAGTTATTGTTTTTTATGACAGCTACTCACAAAAGTTAAATTACCCGTATTAAAAAATATATTAAAAGGTCCATTAAAGTTCTTTCACTATTTTAACACGGGTTTGGATCATTAATCTTCATATTTCACTAAAAATCGATCGAAATAGGTAAAGACGATATGGAAAAAATATTTACATAAAGTGCGTTTTGTTTTTACCGATAACACATACACCGGTATTTTTTAAAAGATGGCGACACTTTTGTTTTATTTTGGTCGTTAGCGGCTATGCATAACCAAAAGTTTATTAAAATCGTTCTGATCGATTTTGAAATAATTGCATTTCTTTTCTTATGTCAGCTACCCACAAAAGTTGATTTATTAAAAAAATAATAATACAAAATATTCCGCGATATAGCCACAATACTTTCACATACTAAACTTGATTAAAATCGGTCCATACATTTGGTTTTTAGAACACCACACTTACAACAGAATAACATCATTCCAAAATTCTACTTTTTTGGATTTTAGTGGAACAGATATATCCGGTAAAACCATAATAATTACTGAATTCAGCACATAACTCTCCCATGGGTAAGAGTAAAAACGTTATTATTACAAATTTCGTATTCATATAAATATATATTCTGCTATTGTTATGCAAACATATATTATAAATAGTTTACAACATTCAGAGAGAATTTAACACCAAGTTTAAAGCAGCAGAGTCAGGGAGGGATTTGTAGATAATTTGTGTTTTCCATTAGTTTCATCAAATTAACCTCTAGAGGGTGGTAACCCTGCAAACAATATGTTACTGTGACGTCACAATGGAGATTTATTACCCTGGTGCTGTTGGTAGACCTGTATTAATCCTATGAGTTAATGGACTAAAATTTGCTTCCAATAACTTTAAAGGAGGGAATTTTTCCACCAAAGGTTAAAACAATATTTACAAATTAAACGTTAAAGGTAATATATATATATATATATATATATATATATATATATATATATATAAGATATAATTTTAGTGTCAACCTAATTTGATTTTAACCGAATTCGAAGTTATGTTTTATCACTGCCATTTAGCATTTCGTCTGTGTTATAGTGCGTGACAGTTTTTATATATTTATGCCTGTATTAATTTTAATACAGTACCTATTAAAAGTTTACTTTCGACGCTAGAGTGTGTTGTAAACCCCAGCAATATACAACTCTGGGTATCTATGGTCCAGTGATTTGATTAATGTTCTCTTTCCATCAAATTATGTCTTAAAGTCAATTCATCATTTCTACTTTTGTGGACTAAAACAATTTTTTCTCTCTCAAATATTTGTTTTAATTAACTGTAATTTTAATAGTCTATTAATATAAATGTCAACAAAATAGGCTTAAAAATATGTGTGTATATGATGTCTTCTGAAGTTTAATTACTGAATTAAAATAAACAACGAATATCGCAATTTATTTTTAAAACTAATTGGTGAAACAACATTTCACAAATCTTGTCACTCAACCCCCCCCCTCTCTCTCTCTCTTAACATAATTATTAATGACCGATGATATTTTAAAATGTTCATTTGTGACCACATTTTAATACTCTACCTCCAACCTTGAGACATGTAGATCGGTTAACGTTTTTATATAATACGAAGCTATTGCATACATTTCACGCTCAACCATTCCACAAGACAGTAATATATCTTTATTTTGTATGACTCCAGGACGAACTAAACTTTAAATTTGTGGTTAGACGTATTAAGAGTTTTTAGATAAAGGGTGGAGAAAATAAGCGTCGAATATGTGTTAATAATCTTTTTACTGAAAGATCTTGATAAGAAAATAAAAGTAACAAATAGTTTTTAAACCTTTACGCAACATCGATTGTGAATTCAGTTAATTATTAAAAATGCAACAAAAATTGTATTAGTGGAATGAAATTAATGTGGATAAAATCGTTTAATTGTAATAGACCAATGTTAAATATTACAGGAAAACTGTTGTAAACAAACCCAACTGAGTGTTCCTCAAGGTTCAGTTCTCGGACCGATGTTATTTTTTAATATAAATAAATGATCACCAATATATGTGAATGGTATAAATACATTTTCAGATAATACAACTTTCAATTATCAAGCAAACTCGGGGGGAAATCAGCAAAAGGCATCTTATAAAACAATGATATTTTCAGTTCTTTGTGGAAAACAATTTGACAGTAAATTAAGACAAGACAAAATACATTTATTGTAAGTTATGAAGTATCACGTGGCGTGGTAAACGGAAATGTATTTTTAAGTCTTCTTATTGACAACCACAATATACAATATTAGTGGTAAAACAAGTCTAATCATATTTGCAATCAGGAATTTTAAATTATATTTTAATACTTCAATTATTTTAACAACTTATTATGGGCTTGTATATCCTTATCTGAACTATGGAATTATTCTTGGGTAACTCATCTGTTCAGAATATAAAGCGAGTATGTGACCTCCAAAAGAAAGCTTATAGCAGAACTAACACCAACTTAAACTTTTAATTAAAATTATTTTCAAGTAGCTTGGAGTGTTTATACTTCCTTTTATGTATAAACTGGAAGTAATTGTATAATTTCCGAAATAAGGAGTACATCATAATTCACTGGGCAAGGTTGTAACTATTGCACTAGACAGCACAGGTTAAATTCATACACTAAAGTGTCTTCACAAGCAGGTGCAAAATGGTGGAATAAGCTTCCTCATCTTTATAGAAACTATACAAAATTATAATACTTTAAATCACAGCTGTGACAACTTGTATTGTCTATTCTGTGGAGGAGGTAATGCGCCATGATATGTAGCTTTGATGTAGTTGGGTCTGTATATTTTTACCTGATTACAATTGTTTATGTATAATTCTATTTAATATTTATTTCCCCAAAATATAATATTTTAGAAACGTGTTTTAGGTTATGTTTTGATATGTCCAATATTATTTGTTTAATAATTTAATAACACCACTTTTATAATATAAAAAGAATATTGTTATTGACTTATTGTACGCTATTATGTTGAAACTAAATAAATAAATGTCACCGATAATATATTTTGATTAAGATTTATATCATAAATACGCTTGCAATTTGTGTTGACTAGTAAAAGTTTTAAAAGTAGATTATAGGAAAAGTAAAAAGTTTCTGCTGAACTTTTTGACACCGTGACGTTAAATTTAATGGACTAGTTAGAGTAGAAAAAAACTTGTCAACAAAACTTTTAATCCTTTCTGGAGCTGTCACCTTATTGAAAATAATATTAAAGTTCTTATCGTGGCAGACAAGGAGTAAGTTTTTGTATTTTGTATTTAGAGGTTTGTGTATTGTTTTTATTAACAAAATATGTGAAAATATGCAGACTTTGTGTTTATTAATGATACAATATACTTGTACAACAACAATGTAAAACATTATTTATTCAAGACACTAAACTATACAAACACTATAATCTAGTAATTTTAGTTGTCAATTTTGAAAAGGAGTGACAGTTTTAATTTACTCCAATAAGTTCTTATTTATATTTAAATTTCTATATTTTTATATAGATGAATAGGGTTAGTGTATGTATACACTGTATGGTAGCATTAGTGTGCGCTCGCGCGCGCGTGTGTTTGTGTTCCCACGTTACGTCCCCTCCCCCATTGTCCCCCAAACTATTCACTCTACTTCTTTCTGTTTGACAAGCGCAATTATCCCTGCTGGTACGCTTTCCTGTTTTTGGACGTAAACGTGGTCCAGAATACGAATGACTCTATGATTACCCTTTTGGCACAGTCCGAACGAATTTTTTGTTATTTTTTTATTAGTTAGCTTGGTAATTATCTACCCTCTTTCAAGATCGAGACGTTCCTGTATTATTAGTGCAACTTGAATTTCATTTATTATTAACAATTTTTAAAACTAAGAGCAGAGTAATTGAATTTAAATAAATACCTAAAAAGGAACACTATGTCTAGTAGGTTACTTTCAAAATCTCTTTTTACAAAAGTTCATTTACCATTACACAAATTTAATTTTAAATGTTATTAATATATTGAGTATTGAATACCTACTTCCAAACTAAACATTTGAAATCATATATTTATACTTAAAAACTTATATTTAACAATTTTATTTTTGAAAAACAGGTCTAAGCAGAGCTAATAAAAAAAAATTATTTCGTTTTAGGTTTTCAAAATTTGAATTTAGCTTAAAAAAGAATTTTAATGTTTGCGAATTATTTTATACCAGTTTGTTTTGGTGCCTTAGGAAACTTAAAATTATCTACACCAGTTGAAAGTCTTTGGGAACTGAAGTCCTTATATTAATGTTGATGATTTTAATATACTTTTTTCATTAAAGTTTCACTCTAATTCATTTAACAACTAGCTATAATTTGTCTCATAACATTTAATATTACTTTCTTTTCATCTTACACTATTTAGTTTTTCCTTTTACCATTCTCTTTTTAAAATTAAAATTTTTAATACAATTTGTGATACATGATAGCACTTCTTCCTGTAAGAAGTTTGTTGACTTAGCATCTATCAGCTTGAGCCTGTGATGTCATTCCTATCAGTAGTAACGAGCAAATAGACTTGTATTTTTCATAAAATTTAACTCGTAACAAATTGAATTTAACTCAATCCGTTGCATTATCTCCCCTTTAAAAAACATTTATTGGTATAAGTTATTGTTTTGTTAATGTTCTTACTAACAGAATTTTCGCTCTATTTGGTTAGTGAAACTTTTTCATTTTAACAGAACATCATTACAAAGATTAATCTTATATATTTATAATCATGCATTACACATTACTACCTTTTATACATGATGATATTTTTTCTCATAACTTCCCATTCCGTTTTGGAATGTTCTTTAGATTTTTTCACTGATCTTTCACAGGAACAATGTTACTAAAAAAGATCAATTTATTAAAGCACAAAACAACCCCTTATATAATTCACAAGATTTATACAAAATATGTTTATGTGTTTGAATCATTGTAATACCTATATTACTGAAATATACCTACAAAAATATTTCAACATCTTTATTACTGAAGTTAATATTCAAATAGAAAGAACACAACAAAGTCCTCTCACCCCATTTGTTCCTTCTCTTTATGCGATGTTATTGAACTGGATTTGTATTAGTCTACATCCGGTCTAGCGATCGACATCCCATTCATTACTTCCAGCATCCACATTTTTCATTTATTTATTTTTATTTAAAGGTCCACCTGCATAGAGCGCCCTCCCCCAGACTTCCTAATGTCCTCAGAACATTTCTATTGTTGTAATTTAGGATACCAGACTTGTGAACTTTTGATTTGTTTAATACTTGTTTAAATTCATTTATTGTTTCTCCTAAGCTTGTTTAACATGATTATTGTGATACTCCTTAATTTACGCTCTCCCTCTATTTTCTATATGAACTATGTTCACAGTTTCAATATTAATAAGTTTTCCTTTAAACTTATTCATTGCTTTATTCTCCTTATTCGGTTTTCTTTCTTCAATTCTTCACTTCCATTTTTGTCACATCATAGTTTGTCTTTCTTCGGTCTAGACCTTTCATTCCTTTGCCTTATCTTTACTTCCGCCGGCCGTTTGACAGTTAACATGTAAGCCCGCTCTCGTTTACAAAAATTTGAGATATCGTTGTGAGGTACGATATTTGTCAAATTTAAGATTTCCTCTTTGTTTTGTATTGTTTTTTGCTCTGTTTTATTTCCCAATGTTATTTCTTTCTCCACTTCAAAAAAATATCAATACAAAGTCGTCTTGCCTTTGTAATTGTATAAATTTCCGATCCATGTTTAATATTTACACCACTTGTCAGACTCCATAATTATTACTTTAAACCTGTCACAATTTTTAGAATGAAAAAAATATAAATTTTAAAATTTTCTTTAGTATTTGAGAGAAAACATTATTACTACTATTATATTTTGGTTGTAACCTCCAATTCAAACATTTAAAACTAACATGTGGATTATATATTTTACTTGCACTTAGACTTCCGGATTCTCTTGTTCGTTATAGAACACTACAAAACCAAGTTTAAAATTTCTCAACGAACTTCTTTTTCGTAAACTTCTCTTTGGGCGCCACTTGCCACCTTACGTCCCCCCCCGCACTTTTATCTCTATTACTTTCTATTTGACAAGCACGTGTGTGTGTGTGGGGGGGGGGTGTGTGTATGTGTGTGTTATTGTGTCATGTACGCGTATGGGTGAGTCGGTGGGTCTCTTTTGCAGAACACTTCGTTTTGAATTTAAGTAAAATATATTATAGATAATATATTGATTTAGAGGAGATTTTGTATACTGCATCTATTGAAGAAAAAGGGAACAGCTTGTGGGGAATGTTGCCAATAAAAGTTGTCTCTAAATACCACACATAAGAATGCTATTACAGCAGGAGATACAAATAAGCATGCGGAAGAAGGTTATTCTTAACGGCCACTCTCTAATGACATCCAAAACAAAGGTATTAGGAACAGCTTTTCATATTTGCATCCACAATAAGGATACTGTAAACTTTCCTTTCACACTGGCAACTATAGGAATGTTATGTTAGTTTGAAGGGTAAATTTACTTAAAGTTTCTTTTATATAACATGACTCGAATATAAACGTCTGTGAAAAATTGACGTTTTATAAATGTTATGTTTGCCTCCTCCAATCATTAAAATCTATATTGAAACTGCATTAGTAAGCTGTTGTAAATAAAGCTCACAAACGTCCCTCGCAATATAAAATGTTATGCCCTTTAATTTTATATCGCCTAATATTTTGTATTTTATAAGTGGCCTTTATTGTTTTTCCAAGAGATGTTGCTATCTAGATAAATTATCGTCGATAAATTATGATCATCTAGATGCTATTATACGATTACTTTCCAGTACGATTTACTCAAAGGATCACATCCTAATTCCGAATGAAAAATTTGGCAGAGTCTTAATAAAAATTGTGAACTTCTCTCTCTCTCTCTCTCTCCCTCCCTCTCTCTCTCTCTCTCTCTCTCTCTCTCTCTCTCTCTCTCTCTCTCTCTCTCTCTCTCTCTCTTTCTCTCTCTCTCTCTCTCTCTCTCTCTCTCTCTCTCTCTCTCTCTCTCTCTCTCTCTCTCTCTCTCTCTCTCTCTCTCTCTCTCTCTCTCTCTCTCT
>OY740771.1:4106234-4309382 GCA_963513935.1 Aphrophora alni
ATAAAGGATCTATTCCTAGTTCCTAGTTGTTCTCCTTGTTGAAGCCAAGATATTCAATGTCACTTCTTTAGTTTTATTTTTACTTTATTATTATCAACAGTTATTCATTTATATATTTTTCATACTATGATTTCAAATATACTCCATTAGTTAAGTTAGTTATAGATTCATTCCATGTATTAGAAGCGTTACCACGTCTATTGACATAATGTGTGTTGGCATCGGGGGAGGATTGGGGAGGGGGAACGCTAAGCTGTAGCAATTTTGTAATTATTAAAGGTAGTGTGTGTTGTACCCCTGAAGATATAACATAATGTAGAATAAACATAACTATACAGTCATAGTGTTGTGTTTTATTGTGGTTTTGGGGAATTTTCTTTTATTACCAAATCAATATTTATCTTTGTTTTCCATAATAATGTAGAAGAAGAAGGAAGGGGAAGAATATAATTCATTAAAGCTCATAAACATTTCTACAGCTTATTGATATCACAGGCATTTGTTTAAAAATACAACGTTTTTTTCTTTGTAACTTTGAAATACGTTTTAGAGTGTAAAACTGAGCCAATAAACTGGGTTGTATGGTAAACTACAACTATGTTATTAACATCTTTCGTTATATCATAACACTCTTAGAAATATTGGAAGCATTTATTTGTTCAACACATGTTAATGTTAAGAGATAACGTATTCCCTTGTAGTCTCACCAAGCTAACAATCTATTTGCAGTAAAATCACGTCAAGTGGTTTCCATGGAGACGTGACCAGATTGTGAAAACAGTTATTACGGATAAGGTGTTAAGTTCCCGAGGGTGTTTCTTAAGTTTAAAATCTGCTGCGTCAATCTAGTGTATCACTGAACCTATCTAATCTGTCTATGTTTATTTGGACAACATAAAAGACCACGTGATTTGTATCAACAGCTGTTGACCCACGTTTGTTTCTTATCCAGATACATAGTATGGGATAAGTTGATAATCGCAAACAACTTCAGTTTGTTGACTGATCTTCACGTTTCATTGCTTCAGGACACCAAAAACATTATTTTCGATCTGTCGACTGTCCGTTGCCGTCCGTACGTAACAAGATGGAAGCCACAACAAATTAGGTAGGAACATGAATTTGATAATGGGGATTATCGTGTGTTCATTAGGATATGACGATTCTAGTTTTTCAAATAATTTAAGAATACATCAAGTGTCTGATTTTAATTCGAGTGTAGTTTAAATTATTACATTTTGATTATAGAGGTGGGAAATTGAATGCTTTGGAGAGCTTAGAAGGTAAAAGAATAAGATACTATAATCCTAATTTTAATTTTATAACCAATTAGATTTGTATAATTCTCCCTTAGTATAATTCCCTGTATAATTCTCCCTTTAAAAGTTGTCTCTACCTAGAACAATTAACTGGTTTTCCCATTCTGTATTGTTCCTATGCCCAGGCTCTTGTAATTGTAATTGTATTGTATTTCCCTACTCTTCCATTCATTGTATCCTAACTCCCAACATCTAGTTTAGGCCTACCTTCAGTCTCAACAGTAATGAAGAAAGAAAAAAATAACCCTATTGAAATTCAGAAAAATCTAATAGAAACTGTTTTTCCTCCACATCTCGTCTGTTATTCAACTTATAAGAAATTAGGTTCCAATTTTTAGATTTCAGTTCTGCATAAAATCGTACCAAACAATTACAAATAGCTAAGTTATTGCCAAAAATAAAAATTCGATCCCTGAGTTCCTAAAATAATAATATTCTTCTTCAAGGCTTCAAGGACCGCTAGATCCGAGACGCTGACATGAAAGAAGCGTCCTTTGATCTAATAATACAATTAAACAATTTAAATTCCAGGAAAACATCTTTTGGACATTACGTCTAGTGGATCTCCTTTAATCTCATTACATTATAGGCCCTACAACTTGATTTACATATATTATATTTATAAATTGGTTTTATACTCTCTCTCTCTCTCTCTCTCTCTCTCTCTCTCTCTCTCTCTCTCTCTCTCTCTCTCTCTCTCTCTCTCTCTCTCTCTCTCTCTCTCTCTCTCTCTTCTCTCTCTCTCTCTCTCTCTCTCTCTCTCTCTCTCTCCTCTCTCTCTTCTCTCTCTCTCTATATATATATATATATATATATATATATATATATATAATATATATTATATATATATTGTTACTTGGGGGTAAGGTGTAAGGGACGAGCCCAGCCAAATATCCAAGATATTCTCACCTTTTTACTTTTTCAAAAATACGTAGTATAGAGAAAAATCGTTGTTAATTTTTAGGGGATGAATTTTTCCGATGGGTCAGTTCAAAAAGTATATATGTCAACTGTAGCTCAACAGCCTAAATGCATTGACCTATTTTAAATTTCGTTTATAGGCAAATGTTGGCTACATCTCGGATATTTTATATTATTTTATTTCGATAATTCAAAAACTGGGGAATATCAGCTACCATTTTAAATAATTACCAATGAATTTATACACTTTTTTTTTCCAAATGTAGCCTTTAATGGTTAAAACGAAACATATTGGTCGACAATCTGTTTTAACAAACTATTCTTGAGGATCGGTAACAAATTAAACAATTAGCAATTGGGTTGTTATAAAATATATAAATTCCAAAATATACTCAGAATTACTTGAAAATTTAAATAAAGGTGAAGATTAATAACCCAAACCAGTGTGATAATCGCAAGAGAAATAATGTTTCGGTTCCAGAATAATTTATTAAAAACCAAAATGAGTCTTGAACACTGTCATTACAAGTTTCATCTCAAAACAGATGTCTCAAAACAAGTTTCAGCATAGAATTCGACATCATCACTGCGTGTAAGTGAAAATAAAACCATTGGTTTAAACTCAAAGGATAGTTGTCTCAAAGACACAAGTAAACCATCATCTCTCGAACTGTTTTATAACCTCTAAAGATATTTTATTTAAAGTACATTTCAAACGCAAATAATTTATAATTAGATTTCACCGCGTAACATTTGTTTGTGAAAATTTGTTTTTAAACTCACTTGAACCCACGATCTCAGATGCCATTTATAATCAGTGAGGTGACGCTTTTAATCACTGAGCTACCAGAAAACTTACAAATAGCTATTTTTATAACGATATTTGAGTAGTAAGATTCCTGTTATATTAGAATCAAATAAAGCAATAGTTATAGCAAATACAAGTGCGAGAGCGCGAAACATGTTGTGCAAGGTGCCTAATGAATCAAAGATGCCGTCTTGTACAACAAAAGTAACCTCCCAAGTAGTCATATTGGAAAACCTTGTATTCATTTTACGTTAAATTTAAAAAAACGTATATTTAACCCAGTAAGACAATAAAAGCAAACATTTATCCCTGATATGGATTTAGTTTACTTTCCCAGCGTGACACTTGTTTGTGACAATGTCTGATTAAACTCGCCCAAATTTAATTACACTTTGACATGTTTGATTCCTATTCTATCCTGTTCGTCCACTTCAACGAGCGGGGGTGGTTGTTATTAATCTAGGGTCGAGATAATTAGATTTTCCGTATTAACTTCCTGTTTCAATGCAAAATTCATATTTACTATTAACACAGACAACTTTACATATTTTACTTTTTATAATGTTAACTTTATAAATTACTAGCTGACGGGTATAGTTGAGATATATATAATTTTTTAGCACAACCCTCATGGTAGTAGTATGGAATAAATTATGGCCAAATAAATCAACACACCAATTTTGATCAAAATATACCCATAAATAACAAAGCTAAGATACTTTTTTTAGGGGTAAAAAGCACCCTTAGAGTGTATCATTTTCAAAACACTTTCTTAATACGCGTCTACAGACGTACTCCCAAACCATATTCATATCTCTCGGCTTCTTGGGTCCAGAGATTTCGTGATCAGTCAGTGGGTTCTGACGCACACACACACACACACACACACACACACATATATATATATATATATATATATATATATATAGATTATTGTAAAATTTAAATATGTATTTTTTAAAGACAGACTGTAATTCCATAATAAATAAGAAATAGCCTTCCATATTATCGCTTGGAATTGGTAAGAAAAAGTATTTCATACAAAACACACAATTTAAAACTTTTTTATTAACTTATTTATACTATGTAAAATTAGACCCTAGACTTCCGCCTTCTGTAACTTGTAATACAGTTCAAGCTGTCCAAGTCTTGATTAATGTGTGCTTCAACTCACTGCTCATACTTGCAGAGTAATTTATTATGTAGTTGCAATAAAAACTGGTATTTCATAAGTCATTCATTTTTTTAAGGATGACTTTATAGATAGGTTGTCAGTTGAGATGTTTATCCAAACAAAATCTAATTCTTGTCTATTTTAATTAAGGAAATATTAGAAAATGTTTCCCTTTAAAACTGTATGTTAAAGACTCTTTGTATAACATGTTGTATATGTGCTATGGTTTAATAAAAAATTACTATCTATGAATCTACACACGTTATGCATCTATTACCATTAGATTCATAATGAATTACAAGTGTTAACCACGTTATATTGTTCATGCGATGTGTATCTTTCTGGTAATATTACAATAAAATGTTTTAGTTACAGTTTATATGACTACTGTTACTTCCCCGTGAAGTTACAACATAATATTGTTAGCTTCTTAATATTGTGACATCATTTTTCCGTAAACTTTTGACACGTTTCAGCGATGTCACCCGCCTTTAGAAATAAATCATCAATACTTCAAGAAAATTGTCCCAAGTGCACCAATAGTTAACCCTAGTAGCCGAATTGAGTAAATTAAACTAAATTCTATGTAAAATATTTAAATATATATATATATATATATATATATATATATATATATGTATATATGGTGGGGGTAATTTAACATTTATATTTACTCTTCTATACATATTACAAGAGATTTACATTTTTTTAAATCGAAAATCTACCATAGTTTTTGTCGGAAAACATTTTGGCTCTCAAAAAATACTTTTTTTTTGTATCTCCAACAAACTTCCGCTATCTTTTTTTATATTTACAAAGGAATTGGTTGTGATTTCGATAAATTACTAATCTTGTAATAGATCAAAATTGATGAATTAAGTCTTTTTTTAGATGTCGTCAAAACTTTTGTCAAAATACCAATTTGTAACAGACATAATGATCTTATTTTCTGGTATTTTCTAAACAAATAATATATTGTAATCTTATAGCGATGCAAACACCTCATGAAAAAACAAGATTTTCGTCTTTCAAAAAATGAACGGTTTTGTTTAGTTAAACTTATCCACTTAAATTACGATACCATTCCGTCCATCCAAGTGGGGCTAATTTTAGCAAAACAAAATACGTTTTAGAACATTTGAAACATTACGGGGAAAATTGATTATATCTGTAATAAGTTATATCACAAAAAAATATTCTTCACCTTTTCTGAACTATATGTTAAATTTTAATCACAGTAAAATGACGGGTAGAAATTTTTCACCTCAAGAAAAACCTAGAATTTCAATTTTCTCAGTAAGTGTCTTTTGACGGTACATTTGTCGACTTAAATCACGTCAAACATCAAGGCAAGGGGACTTATTTCAACAAACGAACATTCTTGTAGAACATATAGGAGGAAAATGTTCAAACCATTTTACTTTCCTACAGAGATTGAATGTTTTTACAATCGGAAATCCGCCGAAGTAACAAAACTATTTGACCCCCAAATAATACCTTTTTGTAGAGCATCACCAAACCCTACTACCTTTGAATATTTAGAAAGGAGAAATATTGTGAGAATATTTAACAAATATTTCGTCTATATTCTAGACGATTTTTTTTTCAAGATTCCTAAATGCGACCAAGGTAGAAAACGCTTCTACCCTAACATTTTACTGAGGGTAACCCTCATTCCAGAATACCATGATTAGTATTATATCTAGCCTTGAATTGTGTAGAGTCTTATATCGACAACACTTTCGATCATTACAGGTATATTCCACAGCATGCTCCTATAATCTGAACACATAGATTAGTCAAAAAAATATACGACGTATCAAGTCATAATTTTCAAATATATACATTAATTTTGTATTACCAATTTTGATTGTAACTTATATCAAGTTTCATGACAATCGTTTAACATTGTGAGGCTCTCGAAATAATTGCAAAAAAAACAATTTTCCTCCTACACAAAAAGTTGTATATACAAAGCAAATATGATTTTTGTAAAATTATTAGGAAAATTAAAACCAATGCTATTAAAATTAAATATTGTTTGGTTACCCAGTATAAGAAGTATAAGGTAATCGCAAAAAGAAGACTTCCATTTTCTGATTAATTTTCACGTTTCTTGTCTCAGGAAACCTACGAGATGCTGTCAGTCTGTCGTTGTTGCTCTGACGGACACAAAATTGAAGGTAAAATCATGAAATTTGGTACAGAGAATAGTCTACACATATATAACCCTATTGTAGTTAAAGAAATACCTATCTAATTGAAATATCTAGGACTTAGCCAATGTTAAAAAGTTGTGTTACGAGGTTCAAAAAATCTGTGTAACAACTGTTTCAAACACACTTAACCTACTGGATAAGACCCTTTGATATAACAATAAAATTTAACAATTCCTAAAAGGTCCAAGAAACCGTTTTTTGGTGTTACATTAATAGGATCTGCTTGTATTATATTGCATGATGGGACTGACGTACTATGAATCAATAGTTTATCAATAAATGTGGCTTCAGTCAACCCTGACATATTGAAACCTAAAGCTTTCATGTTAAAGCTTCGGTTGTGTTCAATAGTGCCTAAGATCAGAACTTTACTATTTCCAGAGAAGAGGAAATTGTTTTCCAACTTAGCTCTATCTGTACAAAGAGATTCCTGTACGTCTAATAATCACATCTTAGTTCGATCTATTCTTAGAGGAAACTACTTATTAATGACAGGAATCATTAAGGGTTAAGGAAGATTAAGGAAGTTCATGTTCAAGGAGGGAGTACTTAAGGTTTTAGCTAATGAGACTCTGCTTGCTAGAACTACGTTATATTCCGTGGTGAGAGGTAACTTTCACAAAGTTTAAGTGCGATTTTTCTGAAGTTTAAGAAAGAACGTGTTGTTAAAAATTGTTGGGTCGTGGTTTCTAACAAAATACAATATACGGCTTAGTAAATTGGATTGTTAGTATGCTTTAGACAGAAATGAGAGATGAGTGAATGTGTGTAATGTTGTAAGTTACAATTTTATCTTTTTGTTTAAATACAAAACACAAATTAAAAATTCTATTTTTTTTTTTTTTTTTTTTTTTTAGGTTGAAATGTTGTTCATGTATACAGGTTTTTTTAGTACAAACAACATATGTATGGTCATACAGTTTACAAAAAAAAAAATTTAATTAGAAAAGTATATGGGATAGGCCCCTACTTATATCTAGTCTTAACTATTTTTAATTTGTCACACTACTTGAGAAAAAAATTTGTAATAAATTTTGCTTATTGTGGTATTATGTTTTTATTACTTTCTCCCCTATATGTTGTTAAAAAAAATATGATTTTAGTTTAACAATTTGATTTTTTGGTTTTCCTATAAAAGATAAATTTTAAAACAGTTCTTCCAAATAACACATATTCTTTCCCTTACAGCCAAAACAGTTTGTTTGATTTTGTCCTATTATGTATTTGAACATATTTGAACAAATTTCGAAGAATTCAAAAAATTTAGGGAGAGTCCTGTTCCTTTGAGCAATTTTCGGAATTCATTTTTTATTTGTTTCGTTTTTAAACTAACTATTCGGTCACAACTATCTTAACTCTACTGTGATTTGCATTTTTTACATATTTTAAAAAAATAAAAAATTTTAATTTAAAATATTTTTATAACTTTTTTTTTTAACTTGCACTCTGGTCATTGGTACAACATTGTGTTGTACCTCTGACAGGAAGCTGTTGTAACTTTGACTTAAGTAAAATCAACCAATAACGATCAAAAGACTTTTAATCACATAAAACAATAAGATAGCTATTTATTATAAAACTCAACATTTTATGCATAAGATCAATTTATTTACAAGATTCCACGAATATCTTTACTCAACTGTGTAATTCGAAAAATCTACACCAAGTTGCAAACACTCTAGCCTAGTCGTTGCCCTTAGAAGTTCGTCCATGACGTCTTGATCTTCTACACCACAGAGGTTAGGAATTTCCACAATAAACTATAAACATTTATGTAACTTCTTCAGAAACTTCACTTTCAGATTATCATCTCCTACAGCATTAATTTTACTAGTAAAATATTTGGATATTATTTTTTCCCATTAGAACCCAATCACCTTCCTAGAAGTGGTAAACCTAACTCCAGAAGGACAAAACTTGTGGGGAAAACTCTTCATTTCAGAAAAACTTCACATAAATATTCTTTATCGTAAATGGAAATTTTTTAATATAGTTTTATATACAATATATCATAAAAACCGATGAGACATTTATATTGGACTGGAGAAAAACTGATTAACCAACAAATGTTTAATACCAAATTTGGCTATGAATTTTTATTCATATTATTTTATGAGAACAAAAATAATTCTTCACTTACAATCATATTGTATTATAATTATTACGTTTATATATATATATATATATATATATATATATATATATATATATATATATATATATATATATATATATATCATTTCTTAAATCACTGTTTTTTAAACTTCTTAGTTAAATTCAACAAGAGTAATTTTTTATACAAATTAAATATACAATCTTGTTGAGCACTGTGGTGAAATTCACAATAATAATTCGAATTTGCCCCTAACCACAATCACTAGAAACTTAATAAAACACAATTATCTGATTAATTGTTCTTTATTAATTATTTCCACTTAATGCCCTGATGTACATTTCGATAGCATGGTTATCATCATCGGAGGGTCTTGCTTATAAACTAAATCTAACCTTACATATCTACTAATGAAATAAAATTAAAACTAAAACTATGATACCCTGAGTGCAAGCTAAAATCCCTCCCACTCCACAGATCAGTTGACCAGTAAGTTAGAGGCTTGGGTTGGGCCTTTGTCATGTTATTGTTATATGTCTTTGACCTATGGAGTGGGGTGAAAGATAACTGTACCTCTAACAAAGCTAATGAGAACAGGTGGCCTATTTCTGTACAAAAGATGTAAATCAGGGCATTAAGTGGAAATAATAAAGAACAAATAATCAGATAATTGTGTTTTATTAAGTTTCTAGTGATTGTGGTTAGGGGCAAATTCGAATTATTATTGCAAATTAAATATGTATAAATTTGTCTTAAGAGCTGGAAAACTTCAATTTTCAAGATAAATGTAAAACAAAATAAAATAGCAGCAAAGGTTATGTTACCTGAACTCACCCATTCTTTAATTCAAATGAAAGGTGTGAACACAAAGTTAAAAAAGAAAACTCAATTTTCTCGACAGCAAATTAAAAACAAACAACACTTGAAGTGGACGAGCTGTATGGAATAGGAATGAAACGTGTCGAAGTATAATTAAATTTGGGGGTGAGTTTAATCTAAAATTGTCACAAACAAGCATCACGTGGGGAAAGTAAATTATATACATTGCAGAGAGAAATGATTGGATTCATTATCTTACAAGGTTAAAAAAAATACAGTTCTAAGCTGTGGACAATGGTTTACACTGTTGTGGAACTATTCTATCTAATTAAAATGAAGGTGTATTAATTGTTATTCACATTTTTTACTTCCCGATTTTTTTTTATTATTTACGAAGTGTGTTGTTCAATTCTTTGAAAACACCACTTCAACCCCTCAGGGGCTGATTATAGTGAGTACGAACGTGGAAATCCAGAGGAGTTTAACTGGATCTACACCTTTCTTGTGTATTATTGATTTAAGTTACTCTTATATCTCTCTTATTTCTTCACTTTTAACCATCTCTTGTTCTCCATACAACTTTGACGGCATTAGAGTATACGAGGGATGACGGTTTACATTTTCCCGCCCTTTTTTCATTACTTGATGACAGAGGTTTTAGCCTTTAAACAACAAGGAGAAAACTTCTATTCTGCAGTGAAATCTACCCATAATTTTTTTTTAATGATATGATTTACAGAACATAATTTTAAAAGAAGTTAAATTTTGTTTGAACAGTTTTTCAAATTTAGAAAAATAGTTTTAAATAAAAGTGGATTATAAAGAAAAAGAAGAGTTATTTGTTTAATGTGTTTGTAATTTGTCTAGTAAGTGTCATTTAATTACAATTCTATAACAACGATTGTTAAACAAATGTTGTTTTAAATAATATAGATAAGAATTACCTTAGTAGGTCCGTCTTGTGACTTCAATTTATATCTGGTTTTGCTATGACATGTTTCGAAGTTCAAGACTTCATCATCAGATGCATGTAGATTACTTAATTCATTCACACGATGAATGCGTCACACATCAAATGTTAAAACACAAAACACAAACACAAACACAATTAAAATAAATATTCCCGTTCGGCAACGGTGCGCATTATCCTATGTCTGGTGGAACACTGTCGTTGCTAGGAATAAACCCTCTGATAGTTATCTCTATTGAGTCTAGATAAATGCTTGAGAGCTGTGTCGTATAGATAGTGTGAGTTGAAAGATAACTGGTCGTTTAAAATTTCATCTGGTTTATTTTTGAACGCTTTATATATCTCAAACTCTTCTTGAGCGTTCATTAATCTTCCCTTTGTACACACTTGTAATGCCTCCACACTGGAATGGAAATTATCTGGGATGTGTTTGTTCCAAATTTATTCCATCTGAGTACACCAACCTTCTACCCAATGTTTTACGCAATATTTTTAAAAAACTTAACATCACCCTCGCCTTCCGCACAAGCAACAATATCTCCTCATTTCTTAAACGCAGAAATAAGATTCCTTTAGAAAATAAATCTGGTGTTTATAAAATAACCTGCCCTGATTGTAACAAATTCTACATTGGCCAAACAGGGAGAACGTTCCTTTGTCGATACAAAGAGCACCTTCCAACTAATAAAAGCAATATTACAAGCTCTAATTTTGCTAGCCATTTGTTCGAAAACAAACACATCCCAGATAATTTCCATTCCAGTGTGGAGGCATTACAAGTGTGTACAAAGGGAAGATTAATGAACGCTCAAGAAGAGTTTGAGATATATAAAGCGTTCAAAAATAAACCAGATGAAATTTTAAACGACCAGTTATCTTTCAACTCACACTATCTATACGACACAGCTCTCAAGCATTTATCTAGACTCAATAGAGATAACTATCAGAGGGTTTATTCCTAGCAACGACAGTGTTCCACCAGACATAGGATAATGCGCACCGTTGCCGAACGGGAATATTTATTTTAATTGTGTTTGTGTTTGTGTTTTGTGTTTTAACATTTGATGTGTGACGCATTCATCGTGTGAATGAATTAAGTAATCTACATGCATCTGATGATGAAGTCTTGAACTTCGAAACATGTCATAGCAAAACCAGATATAAATTGAAGTCACAAGACGGACCTACTAAGGTAATTCTTATCTATATTATTTAATTGTGACTCGGTTCCGTAAAAACAAAATTGAAATGCATATCAAAGTTGTTTTAAAGACTGTGTTATAAATATAACGAAAGGTAATTTCACCCCTTCTTCACCGGTCAACTTATAATAATCTGTGACGTTAATTAAGAAGTAACACTAACACGTGTATTAGTTACTTTTGCATTATTTGAAAACAAACAATGATTTCACTTAATTATCAGAGAGGATTGTACTTAATTACAGAAACAATCAATGTTTAAATAGATCTCTGGCGGTAGGTAAACAACTGATAAGCATGTTAATCGATTTCTATAGCAACTAATCCTCTGTCAATTTAACACTGACATAGTATCATACGATCACTTGGTTCAAAAATAAAACAGCCTTGCCAACATAACAGGCAAATTAATTGTATTACTAAATAAATAATGTGTAAGAAAAGAAAATTATTGTAGTTACTGGTTTTCACTACATTGTTCTGCAAAATTATATTAGTTTACGTGACGTGTTTTTGATAGTCTCGATTTTCAAAAAATGATTTACCTACTACTACGTCCGGTTAGGGTGTCATCTTATATAACCCAAATAACCAACCTCCTTCACTACCAATAGGCTCGGCCCTAATAATAATAACTGTTGTTATTGGCTACGTTCCACAGTTTGCTGAATCAGTTGAGATTTATCCAATAGCGGTAGATTATTAAACAATATGTCGTAATCATGTAATTGCTTAATTAATATATTTTGTTTTTTAAATTTTATTTTGATTAATTACGTAATTTTCCAATATGGTTGCTTGGGAGTTACTTTTGATACATTACTTTGGGGGACCAAACAATTGATACGTAATTTTTTAACAGAATTTATCCAAAACGCGTTTACATAAATTAAGACAAAGTTAGCAATGGTGGCAGAATGTAATCAAATCAATAGGTTATTTATTTCTGCATAACAAGTAGTGTTTTCCCATTATTTTACTGAGTGATAATACATAGCCTACATCCATCAAGTAAGCGTAAGCTTTTTAACAGTAACAGCATTTTCTATATCGGTTGTGATGTTTCTGAGAATACTTTATAAAAACATATAAAGTATAAATGTTTTTCTTGTAAATATTTGGGTGATAAAAGGTCAGAATAGGTTAGATTAGGGTGAGCTTTCTCTTAATTAACAATAATCGTAATGTAAACTTAACTTGACCTTAGGTATTACGAGTAGAACCAAAACCCCAAAACAGCTGTTAAAAAAGTTATGATATATACTTTAATATTTTACCTAGTTACTAGATTAAACACTGTCTGAAATATATCTTATCTTGTAGATTGACGAAGCAGATTTTAAACTTAAGAAACGCCCTCGGGAACTTAACACCTTATCCGTAATAACTGTTTTCACAATCTGGTCACGTCTCCATGGAAACCACTTGACGTGATTTTACTGCAAATAGATTGTTAGCTTGGTGAGACTACAAGGGAATACGTTATCTGTTAACATTAACATGCGTTTCCAAAACAAGTACTCTCAGTTGCTATACTTAAACATCTAATCCAGCCTCAGTCTGTATATAAGAGTTGAAAACAACTACCTACCAGGAAATATAACCGGATAATATTATTGAGTTAATCTCTTGAAATTAGTTCGAAATAATGCAAAATTAAATTAAAGTTTAAAACATCTAAATATCCCTGTTTAAAAATTACAGTTAAGAAGATGTTGGTGGTAATATCTTTTTTTATAAATGCTAAATTTTTTGAGTTAAAATAAAACTCAAATATGGGAGGATATATGTGTATCATTTGTACAGCTAATGTGGCGTATACACTTTATAAAAAAACAATTTTGTGCCACATCGAAAGAAATTTTTACTAATTTAAATTAATATTTACAGTATACTTGATATCTTGTGTATGTTATGTCCAATGTTGATATATACGTTAAAAATGTAAAGAGTTACACCTGAAAATGCCGACAATGTTCACCGAAACGCTCTTAAGTGTATTCAACAATAATAGACTTATAAAGAAGGTATTTATTGAAATTTCTTGAAATTATCGTAATTAGATATGAATGATTAATGCTTTTTTAAAAAAAGAGTAACGTATTTTTAAACCGTTTTACTCCTGGATTTTTATAAAGTTGTTACCACAACTAGTAGAATGATAATTATATTTCAACTACATTTGTCCCTTAGTGTCTATATTTGAGGAAAAATTAAATAAAAATCAATAAACTTTTAATGAAATATAAATTAGTGTTTTGTTTTAATATTTTTCACTTATATTTTCAGCTTCATTTGTATTTTATTATATATATTGGCGTTTAAGACAGTTTGGACGTTTTAAAAATTTTTATTTTATTTTTAATTACAAAGCAGAAATGAAATATAAAAAAATAGAAAAGAAATTAAATTTTTTCTATTTTCCATGTATTTTGGCAGAAATGTACTGGTAGTTTTTGTAGTGGTTTCCCCCCCAAAATTTTAGTTTACTTATTTTACCTATTTCTGAGTGACTACTTTGTTTGATTTGATTTCTTACAGCCTACATTTAAATAAAATGTTGCAAATATCGATAGATATTTTCCTTGTTGTTTAAAACAATATCAACATTGTCTTACAAAAAAAAAGAAGAAATTGTGTATGAAAGGCCGGAAGGGAATAAAAGAGACCTGATATGAAAGATGAAAAAGATGGTGAAGACTGCGTGAAGAAGAGTGAAGATAAGGAATATCGGTAGAACAAGTCTAGGTACTATAAGCATATTGTGTTTTGATCTTTCTACAGTGTTTTATCTTCAGCCTAATTTGTATTCGGTTTTGATTATGATGTGTGATAGTTTGTGTAATTATTTTACACTGTTTAATTTTGATTTAATTAGAATCCATGAATTAAACATTCTATCTATTATTCCTGTCTGTGAAAAAAAAAAAAAAAAAAAAAAAAAAAAAAAAAAAAAAAAAACGTTGATAATGCTTCATAAATGTTATGTTTCACGTAGACGGGAACATACACTTCTACGAAACCCTAAATAAGAAATGACATGATTAAGATTTCTAAATTAGATGAATCTTTGCAAAAGGAAATCTGAGCTTTCAAGGCAGACTTAAATGAATAAATAACCCCACCTGGCTTCTTTACGAGATTTTCTGTAGCTACAACATACACGTGTCTGGAATATATAACTAGATGGTTTTACTTACTCAAACATTCTTTACACGTAAACATAAAAATGCTTTCTTGTAAATAAAATGTCTGCATATTTAAATTCATATCCACTCTAACCAGTCTCAAAAGTGAGAATCAATTGTAAAATGTCCAAACAAAGAAACTATGACAAACTACGTTGGGTAAAATTTAAAAAAGTTATGATGCAGACATAAAGTTTTTTTTTTAAATAATCTGTTCCAAGTTTTCACATTCTCACATGTTGTGTGACAGGTCGAAAAATCTACGCAAAATAGTTTTGATGTCCAATAAGTAGCTTTTCTTCTGTCATATATGCAATGATCTATTTTAATGAAATTGGTCAAATTATCGTAGTTTTTGAGGATTTTTTTTTGTTATTTGTTGAAAATTCAAAATTTTGGTGGTGGTTGCTTACAAAAAAAATATATATATATAGGGTATATTTTAAAAAAATTGACATGAATTTTTTGACCAAATCACATAACTTCTACACTACGTATATACGATGAAGTAAAAAACCAACTTAAAACTGAGAAATATTTCATTCTTACGCACTTCTCTTCACAAAATCTACTATAAAGTAGGATGTGTAAGTTAGAAGTTAGAAATCTGTTAAACAGGTGAAAATCATGTTTTATAAATGTTTAACACACTTGACTTAGTAATTTAAAGATGGCAGCTGTTTAAAAAAATTTAATTTTAATTTCTTGTAAACTATGCTACGACAACTTTACAAGAATGTTAAATAAATATTTTAAATTAAAATTAAACTTAAAGACAATTTCTCAGAAATACGTTTTAATTCAAAAAAGCGTTTTAACTACAATTACAAAGTTAGTTATTCGATTATCACTGAAGATGAGGACTTTATCAAAGTTCTTAAAATTTCCAGAAAAATCTTACCTTTCCAAGTAAATTTAAAGTGGAATAAATTATTTAATGATATTTATAACTAGAAAAATATTCAAAAAGTCTATAATTAACCATTTATAGTTTAAATTAAATAAATATAAACACTATTGTGCATTCCGTAATATAAACTGCATTTTCCCGATTTCGATATCGCAAGTAAAGGAATTTACACAGACTGTGTAAATAGACAAAGGAAACAATACGCATTGCAGATATAACAGTTACGTCACTAGTTCGTTGGTTACAGAAATAGGATGGTTTAAGAACCTAGTTATATTTTGAAGGAGTGGTGGGTCCTTTAAATAGGTCCTTCAACCCTCATGCTCCTCTAGTAACCGGATCTTGGTATCTAGTACGTAAATAATTGTATCCTCACTATTTTAAGCTACCTATGAGATGCCTTCCTGACGAGATGTTTCGTGGGAAGTGCAATAGTGTTTATATTTATTTAATTAAAAATGGAACTCTATCAACCTTCGTCGTGTTGTTTAAAGGTAAAAAACCTCATGGTCTTGATCGCCCTATGAAAAAAAGAAAGAAAGAAAAATAAAGAATCTTGTCCCTAAAATACTCTAATAGCGTCTGGCAGGGAAAGAACAAGAATTGATCAAGTGAGTCCTGACAGGAAAGATGAAAAGAAAGATCTAACTAACGACAAGGTTTAAGTTCATGTTACTTGCCAACCCGAACTGATTGATTGATTGATTGATTTTTATTGCCTCTTATCAACAAACATATAAATACGTTTTTACAAATGAAATTAGACTAAACATTTTTTAAACTAAAACAAAACCTTCTCCAAATAGACAAGAAACAATAAAGAAACTGACTATAATGAGTCCGTGATTAAGGACTCATTATAGTCTATTAAGGAGATTCCATTAAGGGGATGAGTATGCACAAACAGTTAGTACTTTTTATGCCCTTAAAAATGAGATATCAAACAATAAAATTCGTTCAGTAGTTAAAAAGTTATAAGAAACCCATGTTTTTCCCCGAAAAAAGCTCAAAAAACTTCAAAAAATATGTTAATTTTTTTTTTTTACTTGAACAGTGGTAATCATTTTTCTAAGACTAAATGAAACTAAAAAAATATATATGATAATTTTTAAAAGCATTTTTAAGAAATTTACTAGTTTCAGTATAGAATCCCCCTACTGTTAATAATAGTTCAGTACAGTAGGAACAATTTAAGGTTTTCACTATGTATTGCCTACGAGAATGCTTAAGTTATCGAGATAATGTTAAAACATTTGGTAAACACAGAGAAACAAAATATCACCTTTGCAATAAATTTGTTTTAATTAGTGTTATGCCTGTGGGGGAGTATCAGTTATAGCGTAACCAAGTTATTTATATTAGAATCCAAACAATTACCACAACACAAAGATAAAATGTAGATCGGTCTTGGTCAAAGTGTGTTGACCACATCAAACCCACTACGAAACCAACAATTTTGTGTGGAATGTGAAGTTATCTGTAACAATCAACGCTAAACTGACTAATAGAGTTTTAATACGAAAATTGTAAGAGTTTTTATCAATAAAACAAATAATTGTTTTATACAAATAAGTTAAATATTTATAAGCGCAATACACAAAAACAAGCAATGTTGTGCTGCACGGAAAGATTACACAAATGCCAACTGGACGTTTCAAATTTGTCACAATTCTTTAAATTATGGTATTGTACGATAATTTATAACATGGCAAATAGTTTTGGTGCTAATTTATGTTAATTTTAACGTATTTCATCTTAACATTCAAGAGGCAGTCGCGAGGGTCAGCCAACCCAAAATTTGGGTACTGCCCCGACATTTTGGCTACTTTTGAAACGATGAAACTACCCCGCTCATTAAAGATGACTAGCAAGGGTCGCCTCGCAAGACTAGAAATGCTGAAATTGCCCCGAGCGCCCAAATAATATTGAACATTTATTTTAAATGTTACGCTACGGGACCTAACCTAACCTAACCTTACAGGTTTATATGCTTGATTGAGGTTAAATTTAAACACATAGGTATACTACCGAAATTGACCTCGGGGCAATTTCAGCATTTCTGGTCTTGCGGGGCGACCCTTCTTGATCCTCTTTAATTAACAGGGCAGTTTCATCATTTCAAACATACCTAAAATATCAGGGCAGTTTCATAGTCCTCAAAATGTTATGAGGGTAATCCACGGAATTATAGGTTTCGTGTAGTGAGTGCCAGCGGTGAGACGGGTTTAGACGTGCCTAGAGGAGGTAGAGAAAAGTTGTTAGTTATGAAAGTTGGCAAGGGATTCCCAGAATTTCGCATTTCCTGTATAAATAGAACAAATAGAAACTAATTGTATATTCTCAGATTTAGTATTATATATATACATACATTATATAATATATTCACATAATACCCTAACATAATCGAAACTGTTTGTAGTTGTATTTGGCACTACTAATCTAATCATATAGTTATATTATATTATCCGAATTTAGTATTATAACATATATAATATAACCTGAAACTAAGCTTCCTTCTGCCTCGTTTTCTGCCTACTGTCTGACCGTTACTAATCTATTGAAGATATTAAAGGCGCTGGCCCTTACTCCGTTACCCTACAAAGTCGGGCTCTATTAATAAGTTCAACTATTATTTAAAATTCTTGGAATCTCCATTTTGTAGTCACGATGACAAACACGTTGTGACTGAATATTCTTTGGTTTAAAGAATGAACACGTGAGAGTGTTAGTGCAACATATGTGTCCAGTTTCAATCTTGATACAAAAACCAATAAGATTTAATATTAGACAGGGAATAAAGCTTCCTTTCTTTGACGTTTACATCGTGTTATAAATCTTCTCTTTCAAAGAACATGAAAGGATTTGAGTTTTTACCGAGATATTTCATTTAACGTGGAAACATGGAATCAAAGATTGTGGATCGTGGACAGATGGTGTCTACAGAATCAATGACGTGGCGAGAGACATGGAGCATTAAACTCGGGGAGAGATAAAGTTAGTGACTATAAATAATAGTAATTGGATTAAGGAATGGTTTATAATATCTGTGTAGATTTCTTCAAGGGTTTATAATATTATTATTGTTATTTATATTTACTGTGTTTAAGAGATCTGTATATTTTAAACAAACGCATCTGAGTTTGTTTATGTAATATTAATATATGAGGGGGGTTTGATTTTAAAGTTATATTTTTATTATGTAAATTGGTGCAGTCATTTTTTAGAGAATTTATGATAAACAAATTACGGAAGGAGGGGCATTTTATGTAACCTGTTCTATAGTTTATATATAACAAATCTATATTTGGATTACAGTGTTTTTGTATGTATATAAGAAGAGAAAAGAGAAATAGATTACACAAATTTCACGTCTGATATTATAGATGATTTTTTTACTGTTTAAAGGCAAAAACATCTTGTCCACCACAGCCTTAAAAAAATGAACAGGTGACATATTTTTTCCTTTACAATTTAATGGGGAAAAAAAATCACTCGCTCATCGTCACCTTATAAAAAATAATAAAAATAAAGTATAAAATAAAGACCCCCTAGCCCATGATTACTTTACGTAAGAGTAGGGAAAAAACAAGAGTTGGATCAACAGAGACTCGATATAAACAGTGAAAAATAATGGCCTAACCTAAAACTACATGAAAAAGATGTAGATCAAGCTAGGGTACCTCGGAATTGCAAACCCATACTTACTAAAATGAGCCCCTGAAGACGTTAAAAATAAACTTGTGGGGAAAAGTTAACATTTTCCTGATTTTCGGCAAAAAGAATTCGAAATTTCCATTCCGTTACAATAAAATACTGATTGTCCCACCTAAAATGTTACAATTGCTAACTATTCAACAGTCGTTCAATACATACTAGACAAAATAAAAAACAACATTTCACAAAATAATTCTAATATTCAATTAACTAAATCAACAACAAAATGTAAATTAATATTACCGTACGCAATACAGACACATTTAAGTTTAATTACAACAGTATAATCAGTCCTATATGTAATTTAGATACAAAGGAGAGAAAGAGACTTGGTTACTTGTGTTATAAAAGACGACTTCTTTACGGGACTTAGTTGTAGGTAAATAGTTTTTGGAATGGAGTCTGTTAGAATTACGTCAGCAAAGTTTAACTAATGTTACGAGGTCCAGATTAATGTACAACTAAGTACTGTACAATAATTTGGTTTTCTCCCACATTATGTATAGAATTTTACATATCGCCTGTTAGATTGGCAATGCTGTTTAAATATTGAACCTAATGATTGGATGATACAAAGTTACCAGTTAAATTTACAAACTATATTTTCCTTGTTGCTACAGAAATCGATTTACAAGGTTAACCGTATGTTGTAAGAGTTCTAGTAACACATACTTTGTTTCTGATATCAAGTAAATTCTCTGCAACGATTGAAATCATTGTTTGTTTTGAAAAAATGCAAAAGTACGAACATACGAGTTATTTCTTGATAACGTCACGGAATAATGGTTGATACGGGTTATTTGATCTGTGAAAAAGTGAGTGAAATTACCTTTTCGTTATATTTTATAGTTAACTCAGTCTTTATTTATAACGTCATTTATTGATCTAGAACTATCTTTACATGTGTGTAAGAAAATTCACAAAAACATTTTGAACAAATATTGTGTTTTACCTTTATACTACATTTTATTTAGTTGGTCTAAATTTGAAAAAATGTTCAATCAAAATGTATCGTCCTTCAAATATATGTTCTTTTCGTAAACAAAACCATTTAAGGATTGTAAGGGTTAATTTCACTACGGAATAGAAGTTTGCACTTGTTTGAAAGCGTAAAAACCTTTAAATCATCGTCCCTTTATAAAAAGGAATAAACAACATAAAATAAAGTCCGCTCGCAATCAAATACAATAAGTAAGATCAAAGAGGGATTTAAACCAAGATTATAAGAAAAAGTGTGTAGATCCAGTAAAAATACTCGGGATTGTAATATTATACTGACTACAATGAGCTCCCAAGGGTCCGCTTCGAAATGCAGTTTTCACGAATAAAATAACCCACTTTGAAAATAAAAAACATTAGAAGTAGAAAAATCTGTATGCTTTAATTTTAATTGCATATTATCATTTGGTAGAATAACTTTACAAAAGTGCAAATCAATGGTGGAAAAGTCAAAATTCCAACATCAGCCCACAGATAGACATATAACTTTAAACTGTATTTTATTTAACCTTGTAAAATAATGAATGCAAATATTTCTCCTTGCTATATATAATTTCCTGAGTGACACTTCTTTGTGACAATTTTTGATTAAATTCTCTATAAATTTAATTACACTTCGACATGTTTCATTCCGATTCCATACAGCTCGTCCACTTCAAGGGTTGTTTGTTTTCAATTTGCTGTCGAGAAAATTAGGTTTTTTTATAACTTTGTGTTCACACCTTTGATTTAAATTAACGAAGTGGTGAGCTCAGGTAAAAAAAGTTTTGGTGCCATATTATCCTGTTTTACATTAATTTATCTTAAAAATTAAAATTCTCCTGCTCTTAAGACAATATTATACATATTTAATTTAATTATTTTTAATGAGTTTCATTGAATTTCAATATGAAGTTTAAACAAACAGTAATTTCAGAATAGATAAGTGAACGTAAGAATAAATATTCGATTATATATAAGTATTATTACTAACACGATGGGAGTATAATTGAAGAATTGCTTACTGGCTGTAATTATTAATACAAATACAAAGCCAGAAAGATTGTATTAAATATTTTTTACTTATTCAGTATTTCCTTAGTCCAGTATATATGTCTCATACGTTCTTTATTAAATATTATAATATATAATAAAATGTCTATGTACGATGCAGAATATTAGCGTGAATGCTCAATGAAATAAATTTTTCCCATAAGTTTTATACTGATATTATTGTATGAACTAAAAACACATAGAGATATTTTTGTTTGGAATAGATTTTAATTTTAAAACTTATCTATATGTTGGCAAGTAACTTCCCTTAGATGACCGACGGTACTGAAACTATCACCATAATTTAAGTGCTTTGTAACTTCATATATTGGTTGAAAAGCTTTGTAAACCCGTTGGTACATTTGAGAACCTCTATTATTTAAGGGAATATTAGATTGGTAAGTTGGCAACATTGAATAAACTGCTGTAATTAGTTAAACTTGTTGTTGTTGTGTAGTTTGTGTGTTTACTCATCTACATTTTTTTTACAACTTTAGCGTTTTTCAAAGTGTAAAACTATTCGATTTTCTTTACTTTATAATTCCCAATAGTTTACAATGTGGTTACATTTAATGTTTATTGTGATTACTTGAATTTTGTTTGTGAAAACTGTGTAAAAGTAAGATTGACTCAGCTTAACGAAACGTCATACATAGGGTATTGTAACATAACCTATAACACCTTGTATTTTATTGTTAGGAAATAAATAAACAAAACAATAATAATAACTATCTATTTAAACTAATGAATAAGACACAGGAAATGCCAGTTTTTACTGCAGGAAATGGATAAATAATTCTGCAAATTTGGGCAGTGAGTTAAAAAGCACATTAATCAAGATCTTGGACAGTTTGAACTCTAATATAAATTGCTGGAGAAGTCTGAAATCCTGGATGTAATTTTACGGCAATTCTAAGTGTAAATTGCACATATTAAACAAGGATTATTTTCACTTGGTACACATTTACGAAGTATGGATTAAGTTTGGTAATTTGCAAATATTTTTATCTGTGTTTTACAAATCTACCTTTCATGGCCTCAGAACACTGACGAAGTTATTTTCAACTTGTCATCAGTTCGGCATCCTTATCATTTGTACGGACGTACGATAGAAACATCATAAAATAAGATAGGTAGTTTACAGTGGACAAGTAAAACACTTAAAATTCAGAAAAAGTCATTCAAAATGGCGGCTATTTAAAACTGTATTGGCTCAAATCTCATGTGTTGCGAAATTTATAACACACTACTCTACGATGACAAATATTGAAGTAATTGTAAAAAATGTAATTTCGACGCCGATCATCGAAGAAAATACTACAACTTTATAGTTACAAGATCCGACGTAAACGAGTCACCGACACGTTCCTTCATATATGTACATCTTAGAGGCAACAAGGTACGATATACAGCCATTATCTGAGCCGAATATACATCAATAAAGTATAGTGATAGGTATATACAATTTGTAAGTTATTAAACATGTATAACAACTCTTTAAACAAACTTAATCCAATAGATAAGGCCGTTTGATCTACCGAGAATTTAACAATACCCAAAGGGGCAACATTTGGACATTAGATTACAACAGGTTAGGTTAGGTTAGGAGACGTTAGGTTATGTTAGGTAAGATTAGGTTAGGTTAGGTTACATTAGGTTAGGTTTATATTTTTCGATTGTGCTAGGTAAGTACCAGGATAGGTTAGGTTAAGTTAGGTTAGGTTAGATTAGGTTAGGTTTATATTTTACGATTGTGCTAGGTAAGTACCACGATAGGTTAGGTTAGGTTAGGTTAGGTTAGGTTAGGTTTGGTTAGGTTAGGTTAGGTTAGGTAAGATTAGGTTAGGTTAGGTTAGATTAGGTTAGGTTTATATTTTACGATTGTGCTAGGTAAGTACCAGGATAGGTTAGGTTAGGTTAGGTTAGATTAGGTTAGGTTAGGTTAGGTTAGGTAAGATTAGGTTAGGTTAAGTTAGATTAGGTTAGGTTTATATTTTACTATTGTGCTAGGTAAGTACCAGGTAGGTTAGGTTAGGTTAGGATAGGTTAGGTTAGATTAGATTAGGTTAGGTTAGATTAGGTTAGGTTTATATTTTACTATTGTGCTAGGTAAGTACCAGGTAGGTTAGTTTAGGTTAGGATAGGTTAGGTTAGGTTAGGTTAGATTAGGTTAGGTTAGATTAGGTTAGGTTTATATTTTACGATTGTGCTAGGTAAGTACCAGGTAGGTTAGGTTAGGTTAGGTTAGGTTAGGTTAGGTTAGATTAGGTTAGGTTTATATTTTACGATTGTGCTAGGTAAGTACCAGGTAGGTTAGGTTAGGTTAGGATAGGTTAGGTTAGGTTAGATTAGGTTAGGTTTATATTTTACGATTGTGCTAGGTAAGTACCAGGTAGGTTAGGTTAGGTTAGGTTAGGTTAGGTTAGGTTAGATTAGGTTAGGTTTATATTTTACGATTGTGCTAGGTAAGTACCAGGTAGGTTAGGTTAGGTTAGGTTAGGTTAGGTTAGGTTAGATTAGGTTAGGTTTATATTTTACTATTGTGCTAGGTAAGTACCAGGTAGGTTAGGTTAGGTTAGGATAGGTTAGGTTAGATTAGATTAGGTTAGGTTAGATTAGGTTAGGTTTATATTTTACTATTGTGCTAGGTAAGTACCAGGTAGGTTAGTTTAGGTTAGGATAGGTTAGGTTAGGTTAGGTTAGATTAGGTTAGGTTAGATTAGGTTAGGTTTATATTTTACGATTGTGCTAGGTAAGTACCAGGGTGTTGCCCACTAACTTCTTTTAATATTTATACGAAACGTAATGGAATTCTATCAAACAAAACAATTATCAAAATCAACATTATTTTATTTATTTTTCAAACAAAATCAAATATTAGGCAGAAATGAACTTCCCTTCTTTGACGTTTACAACGTGTTATAAATCTGTTTTAACGAACTTGAAAGGATTTGTGCTTTCACGGAGATATTTCATTTAACAGAGAAATATAAAATCAAGAGTCTGGATTGTGGACAGGTGATATCTAAAGAAATAAATGACGTGGTCAGTGGCATGGAGTATTACAGCTTTAATATAAGGGTGAAAGAAATATATAGTCATATATCTGTGTAAAGGTTTAACATCAATGTTTATAATAGATTTTAAAAACGGCGTATTAGTTGCACCGAGGAGTACGCCATACTTCCCGTCCTGTTAGACATGATCAATATATATTTTTTAATTGGTGTGATTTTTTGGTTTCGATTTATAATATAATATATTCTTACTTTTCATATGTTATAAACCTCCAAAATAAATTGTTTTCTATACAGAATTTTTGATTATTGACACAATGATTGGACTGTATGAAGAGAATAAAAATAAATACAACCTAGGGACCCTCGACACGAATAAATTCGCCAAAATTTAACATCTATTTATCTTTAATACGTACATTTGCATTTCATTTTTTTTATTGGCTTATGAGGTATAAAGTACTTAAAATTCTCCCCATAATTAAAGACATTTATCTAATATTCAATACATGGGAGAGTAATAAGATTAGAAGTATGTGAAGTCCGATGTTATAGAAAAATGTCAAACGTGACTGGACACAAAAGGAATACAAATTTCAGAATCTCAATTAAACAGTTTGTAATTTTCATCTCGCTACAGTGAATAGATGTTTATTTTAAGGACGTTATTTACATTTGACCAGGAATAAAATTATCTTTAAAATATATTATTTACATATTGTAATTTCAAATTTTTATAAACAAGTTGTTTTATTAAATACACTATAGACAATTTCGTAAGGACATCTTTAGGTGTAGAATTTGAAACTTAAAACGCATACAATACACTGAATATAATATTTAACAACTTACACAAAAATTCCAGTTTAAAAGTATTAATTTTGCACATTTGTTTTGTATACTAACTGTCCTGATAACTGTAAGAATTATCAGAATGATAAGTTATTGTTTCGCTGTTAATCTCTGAAAGCCATGACAATATTAGGAATGTTTTGAAAACCTACTCGACTCAGAAGTCCTATACAATGTAAAACACATTATTTATGACATCACGCAAATTTGTTTACTAATTTATAATAAAAACAATAAACTAGCATCTCGCTTATATTCTTTGATATTTTCCAGAATATAAATTACTTATCTCGTTTAATAGTAGAGAAAGTAGAATTTTATTCTGTTTTGTCCAATTTGTTATGAATAGGGTAATGTAGTTCTTGTAGGTTTGAAGTGTGACACCTGAAGATGGTGGTCTTATTCGGCGAAATGTTTTGTAGTGTATCTATTAACAATAGAATTAAAAAGATGTAAAAACAAAGGGATAAATAATAAATATTAAAAAAAAAGTCTGCAATATTTAGTCACTTTTTGATTAACAACTTACTGAATTTACATTCTTATTGACTATCAATATGGTTCAGTTTTTATTTTTTGTGAAGAATGTTTGTACATATCATAAATCACAAAACATAAATTGTTTTGCACCAATTATTGCATATTTTCTCAGGAAGAATTATGCTCAACAATTCCAAAACGAATTTTACAAATTAGATAAATAGTTTCAGAATACAACGAGACAAGCTTGCAAAACTTTTCTCTTTGTACTATTGAAGATATCCAAAATAGTAAGATTGCAAGGAGTAGATTTATCCAGGTATTGCACCCTCTATACGTGACTATTGATAATCAATAATCTCTTACTTGAACATCTTCCCTTGCAGGGAAGTCTCTTCCTCTCACCATTATAAAAACTTACAAGATTAGAAGTGATCTGTAAGGATGCAATTTTCGAATAAGAAGAAGATCGAGAGAAGGAGGTGTTTTTCCATTAATCTAGTCCTTAATTAAGCTGCACGTAATTACACGAAATCAAGGAGATACCATTTTCAAAAGAACCTACCAGTATCTAGGATATGTGAAGGATGTTGCGATCAAAGCAAAGAATCGATAAGATCTCGAGGAAATGTACGAAAGATTAAAAGAGGCTGAAGAGAGTAATGGCCTTGAAATCAAAACAGCAAAAGCTTAAAACTAATGGATGTTTCTTAAAAATAGAAAGATTTAAATGGTCATTATTCCTATATATAAAACCTAATGCATAAAAATTCAATGCCTGAATAGTTCGAAGCAAGTATAGCAGACGGCAACAAAACCTACTTTACACAACACCGTGTATTCAAGTTAAGTGAGTGTGAGGAATGTCAAAAATAAAAATTTTAAAACCATACTACAGCCAGTCTTCTATGATGGCGAAGCGTGGACATTGACAAAACTAGAGAAAGAAGTACAGAGATGTTAAGGAGGATGGCATTTGGAAAATTAGAAAAAACTATGTAGTCCAACAGTTATATATTATTCGAAATAAAAAGGTCGAAAATTAAGATGTGCAGGATGTTTACAAACGATGGCAGAAGAGAGAATAGTAAAGAAGATATTCTAAGAAAAGCTAGGAAGAAGGCCTAAGAGAAAAGGTGGCGAGATGACCTTGAGAAGTATCTACGAGGAATTAGTGTTCAGAGATGGAGGTGATCGACAGAATATGCAAAAAAGTGGAAGAGGCTACATGGTATGTAATTGAAGTATTTAACTTGTAACTGTGAATGGTGTTTTGTTCAAGAATACAGTAGTTGTAATGTTATTTACTGAACTTACTATACACTTTGTTCTAACACATCACACACTAGATAGTAGCCATATTGTATTTACAAGGTCCGTTTCTACTGTTTATTATAAAATCCACTATAAAGAGTGACGCTAATTTCAAAATGAAATGTAACTGAGTAATATTTACCTAAAGGACACAATTAAACAGCAAGGAGCAGGATGATACCGTTCAACATAGAATAAAAGATAAGGAATGATATAGAGTGCCCTTCTAGTCACGCTTACCTCACCTCCTCAAGTTGCTTTACTACACAGCCTTGGTTAAGCTACTAAACCATGATAAGGTATAACGAGGTTTTGTTTGACACTTCCTTGTTACACCTTTATTTATTTGTACAAGTGGGAAGTTCAGATGGTAATTTCTCATGCAACTAAATGTATTTTGTTACTTTGATAGCGTTACACAATTTGTTACAATACGAGTTCCGAGTAATTAGTAACAATGCTTGCGGTGATAATTTATTGTTTTATAAATGTATTAAAGTAACAATGGAATTATTTAGAGAAAGAACGGGGTTGATGCGAAAACCAGATAAACACGATTTTCTTTTGTATCGGATTGTTTGTAAGACTTGACGTTGACGGTGTGTTTGAATAATCGGAACACATCACGATGAGAGTAGAAAATCAGCTGATATGCACCACCATGGTACTTACCCATCCCGATCGAACAATATTATAATATAAACAGATCTTTTAAATGTAATTTTCAAAATTTGGTTTCTTGTCCTCCTAAGGAAATGTTAAACTTTATTATTAGATCAAGATTATTACCAAGTAGGGTAAGTTTGTTTAAAACAGTTGTAACATAGTTTCTTCTCAGAACCTCTTCATTTTGTAATCACTACTCTCATGACATCAATTAGGTAATAGGAGAATTCTTAGATATAAAGTATTTACTCACTTCACGTGCCTCTCAGCTGAAGGAGGCTCCATTAGTTACGCTAGGCCCTGTCGGTAAAGCTAAATACCGAGGTGCTTAAAATACAGGAAAGCTATAATGAAGCTATACTACTTCAATGGATTACACTATTTCATCTACCCCTACCAATGTAAAAACAAAAATTGCGACAATTTGCGATAACATTTATTTGACATTATCATATTTAGCAATTAAAGGTATGGATCATTTTTTAAACTGTCATTTATTTGGTAATAATATTCAAAAGTTTTCGCAATTTACAAAGTGTATTCCTGAAATTGTAGTGGTATTTTCTTGAAGAAATATTGGATATTTATTTTTAAGGGCAGCATTTTAGGGGATATATCATTTGTGTTTTGTAGACTAATTTGTTTTAACAAAATTTTTAAGAATAAGTAAACTAAGGCAATAAACAATATAACATAAGACAGCTGATAATTAAAAAACTGAATTGTTTTCAAGAACCATTGACAGCTGTTAATAAATATACAAAATCTACATAATGTGTAAGCTATGGGCTATGTTTTATGTACCTCATTAAATTGAATATTTTAACATGTGAGAGTAGATAAAGTATGTTATCTTCTTCATTTTTTCAAATTCAATTTTAAAATGATGATTGTAAGAATGAAAATTGCAACCATTCACAAAGTTAAACCTTATATCAACGTCAATACGTAAACTCTCGCCTACACTTCCTATATTGGATTCAGTCTGTCAGGTTTAACAAAAACACACTGTTGTTAGTGTCTCTCTTGTTAAGACAACTTAATTGCTTGATCAAAGATCTGACCCTATTATCTTTACACCCAGATCACCCTCTATATTGCTTTCCCTCAGTGATTGGCTGTTTACAAAATTAACGCTTACAATGTTCACAGATAATAAAATAGGTAACGTAATACGATTATATTAACTTCTTATATTTATAATAACTAGATGAGGGACGCCATTATAGTTCTTACCCAGTTCCATAATAAGATGTAATACAAGGAGATCCTCTAAATATATTGCACAAAAGTTGATCATTTGGGCCTTGTAGGAAATCTTAAACTGTATTCATTAGATCAAGAGATATTAATGTTAACCTACAAACTCCGGTTGTTTTTATTACATTACAAACTGCTCTATGTTAGTAAAATTCTAAAAGCCTTTCCTTGTTTTTTAGCTCAGATTAAGTTCTCGAAATGGCTACCATTTACTTCTGGGCAGATATAGATTCTGGACTCAAAAGCTTGTTGTACATTTAGTAACATTTCCGGTGTAATTATTAACGTAAAATTCACGATTCGATTGGTCGCTATGTTGGGTAGGATGAACTTAGAGACCTCTAGTTTACGCCATTATTATTATTTTTAAAGACCTTTAAAATGAGGTATCACTCAATAGGGGTTGCTATTAAAAATGCTTGACTTACCCCCAAACTACCCCTATTGGGGTGAGGGTTGAAACTTTTGATACTTCAAAAAATTCCTCCTTTGGTTATCTAAACTTTCCCCAAAGCAAATCTGTCTAATTTTCATTAATAACAAAAAAAAAAAAAAAAAAAAAAAAAAAAAAAATAGGAGGGGTGGGACTTTTGGGGCACATAGTATATATGTGTGAGAATGTATACTCATACCAACTTTTCATAAAAATTGGTTTGCTCGTTTGGACTATAGAATCTACCACAGACGACAAACAAACGCAAATCCGTTCCAAAAACAGTATTTGGGATCAGGAGATCTCAAACCAATATTCCCCCCAAAAAATCAGCATCTATTTTTAACCCTTTAATTACAGTACTTTTCTCAATATGTAAGAAATAATGTCATAATGTACTTCAAAATATTTCTATAATAACACTTATGTTAAATATTCCAACAATATAGTGATATTGTTATAATGAATTGCATTATATAACCCAACAAAAATAGCATTAAAAGCTTCACATAACAGAACTAGTAGCCATGTACATACACATTATACAGTGGCAATGTATCACAAGAAATCGCAATAACAAGTGTACGAAATGGTTTCGGTTGTGTAAAGTCATTTTGGAAAATTTATATCCTATTCCTTTATTTGTGTTACGACCTTCAATATATTTTGTGTAATGTCTGCTGTAACACATTCATGGTAATGTATATCATTGTATTATGTTATCTATCTGAATTATATTAAGTATTTATTTTATGTAGGTTTTGTTTTCACAAAGTTCATAATGTTTATTCATGTGCTTCAAATTGTGTTTAATAATTTATTTCCGTGAGATGTTGTAATTGTCAAAGTTTAAAGTATATTTGTTATTTTATTTCTCTACTTATTCATAAATAAATGGTTAAAAACTCTGCATAAACGTTTTCACTTACACTCACTACAACTAAATAGAAAGGATTTTTAAAAAACAAAATTATCATTTCCATAGTGATGTTATTCATAAATTGAAAATGAACCATAGATGACATCTTAGAAAAATATTTATATATTTAAATAAAGGCCTAAACCTGCTTCATTGGAGTCCTAAACACGATCACAGTTGTATTAGGTATGTCGATTTTTAAATGACAGCAATCAAGGTTCATGTTTGTTCTTTCCGAATAATTCCAAAATATAATCAATTTTTATTTGCGATTTTACACAAGGATTTGTGTTATTATTATTAACATTTCTCAAAAATTTGAACGATATCGGTAAAACCGGTTTTGAGAAGTTAAGTATAACAATTTTATGGCCGATTTTCGTTTGTTTATAGATAACTCACAGATCTATTTTTGGTTATAATAGTCGCTAGAGACTACAGTTGAGTAAAATTTCATCAAAAACATTGTAGCTGATTTTAATAAAATCGTAATTTAATGTTTTCTTAAGAAATTTCCCCCCAAATTTTTAGTTATTAAAACAACGATAAATATCCAAAATATACCCATGTGCCAAAATTTATTACAAACAATTCACGAGTTTGAGCTTCGGACAACTTTCCTACGACAGACAACATACAGATATCATTCATTAAACTACTCTTTTCACTCAGGAGACCTCAATTCGGAGTGTAAACAACTCTACACCGTCTTTTTGAATCATCATACAACTTTCCGTATACAGTGTATATGTGGGAAACTAAAAAATAATAAACTTAAGTAAACACTCTGTTTTAAACCTTGCATCACGTTTATCAGTCTAAATAAAGTAATAACTTATAACCCAATAACACCTAACCTAAAATTAACAATCTAGTATTAGTATTTTATAGCAATCAAAAATCATTCTAAAAGAAAAAGTAGATGGTGCCAGCAGAAATAACTCCCTCTTCTACTACTTGATTTCTTTTTCGTCGAAACCTCCACTTCACCCCTAATAATATCTGCCCACTTCGTAGTGTTCTCTAGCGTCACTTACTGGGACTAATATTGACATCACTACCATACATGTTTACACAAAAAAATTAATGCCAAGATTTGTATAATTAATTAACATTTATTCATAATTAACTATTGATAATATCTTAAGGGCAATTTGTATTTCCTCTCTTGGGGTTTCAAATAACAAATTGCCGATTTACATTATTTTTACACCATTATAACAGTGTAAGTAATTAAACCTGTTAATTAATAACAGTGTTATATAATGATAATTAGTTTTGATATATTTTTGTTTAATAAAGGAGTGTAACTCTACCGCTAATAACTACATTTTTATAATTGAATGCTTCGAAACCATTAATCATTGTGTGTGGTGTGAGTAACGTCAATTTCACTTGTTGTTTTTAAAAATGAAAACGAGAGACAAGTAGAACATTTATATTGGGACTTCCGTCTGTACATATAATTAGAAAACAAAGGAAAGTGTACAGTATAACAAACAAACAGAACACAATTCTCACTATAAATACGCCTAAGTATCAGACGCGTTTCAACGACAAGGTCGTCCTCTTCAGTGCTCAAAACTTCTTTGATTGGTGTAGCTCGTGTATCACTGAAGAGGACGACCTTGTCGTTGAAACGCGTCTGATACTTAGGCGTATTTTTTGTAAGAATTGTAATCTGTGTGTTTGTTATACTGTATAATTTTTCTCATAAGTCAAGCTCAACATTTAATATAAAAGAAAGTGTAGATAAGGTGAATTATATAATTATTTTAAAAAAAAATTAATTACAACTTAACCAACACAACATTTTTTTAATGCAATCAATTACAGAAATATTTTATTTTGATATCAGACTCAACGATTACTCCATATAATGTTTTTTACTTCCTTAAGAAATCATGATTTAAAACTTTCTTCCTTATAGCTGTTTCGCTTTTCAATCAGGCATCATCAAAACAATTGCATTATAAATTTGTCAAACACTAAAAACATTTTCTTAAACACCTAAATGCACACATCACTTATTTAAACGTATTAGTTAATTTCTAACTAAATTAATTTGTCACGTTAATAGAACTGTCTATTTTGTACAACAAATTCTAAACCTATAATGATAATGTGTGTTTTTAGTGTTTGATAAATTATTAATGCAATATAACTGTTTGTTCTGATGATGGCTGACAGGTAGACGAAACAGCTGTTTATTAACGACTAAGTTTTACAATCGTTACTCAAGCAAGTAAAATACTTTTTTTAATTTCTGAAAATTCACATTTCATTAAATTTTTATAATTTTAAAATAATTGTTTTCCCAGTTTAAACAAATTTGTTTTCTAATTTTTGTTTAATATACTTTATAAATTAACATTAGTGTTTTATATTAATTGCAGTAATTGTTTAAATGGGATATCATTTCTTTTCTCACGGCAATTTGATGTAAATATTTTTTACAGTATAAACTTCACAGTGGTTACAAAAATATAAATTAAGAATTGAAACTCTTGTCCAAATAAAAATTAATACCCAAAAACATTACACAAACTTTTCCACAAACCAATCCCTAAAACCAAACAAAAACTACCAAAAAACTAATTGTCAATTAAAATGTTAGTTAAGCAGCTTTAGAAAAAAGTATTTGTATATTAAAATAAGTCAATAAAGTAGTATTTTTGTACCATAAAAACTACCTCAATAACGACAGTATTATATTCAAATCAAGCTGTTAATGACGAAATTAAGTTTTTTTTATTATTATTTCTAAAACGTGATATTTTTTACTTAAACATTTTCACACAGATTTGAGTCATTGACCTTCACATTTTACTAAAATTTGATTGACGGTATAGGCGATTATTAAAATTTACTCTTTTTCTATCCCATGAAAGACTTTATGTTGTTGTATTTATGATAAACACTGGCATTCTTGGAGAGATGGCAACCAATACGTTTTGTTTTTGTCGTTTGAGTCTACATTTGAGCCGAATCGTAATTTTGTGTATTATCTTATAGCAGCTACTTCAAATTTTCGTTAACACACAAGTATATAGTAAAGAGATATAGCCAAATTACACTGATATATCAAATTATAATAAAATAGTTTCTTCCGTACGGGCTGTAGAATATTCGAACTCCACTTACGACTGACTCCATTCAGACAGACATACGACAAATAATAAGCCATCATTCCATTAACCACTTTTTCAGCTTACTGGACTTCATACCTGATATATCAGTAAATTTATAAAAAGATAAACTATTACCGCAAGCCATTATCACACGTATTGTAAAATATAAATTATTGAATTAAGAATTTGTGTTGTGTAAAGTTAACAAAGTAAAAATTACATTTACTTAGATGAGTAATTAGCATATCTTTCCATTTCTAAAAATAATTAAAGGTGTAAAAAGGAAGTGTCAAACAAAATCTCGTTATACCTTATCATGGATACGTGGCTTTAACAAGACTAATAAAGCAACTGAGGTGGTAAGGTAAGCGTGACTATAATGCAGTCTATATCACTCCTTATCTTTGTATTCTATGTTTAACGGTTTCACCTTTATCAGTCTACTCCTCGTTGTTTAAATGTCTGTCCTTTAACAAAATATTACTCTTAGGTCAGGTAGATTTTAACATAAATTTTTCGTCACTCTTTATTCCTTAATCCACAGATGCTATCTTATAGCATGATATTTATTTACTAAATATTTTGTTGGTCTCCATGTTATGCTTTGAAGCTCAGAAATTAGAGGCTCTAATGCTGCCATCTATCTGTGCATTCTGTTACACTAGCGCATTCTGAACCTGAACCCACCAAACTACAACTGTTCAACCCACTTGGTTGAGCCTCACTTAATAGTATTCTATGGAACTTTCTCTTAGATATAAATTGTATGTGTATTGTGAGTACGTACGAGGCAATCCCGAGGTACCCTCACTGGATCAACTTTTTCATGTAGTCTTGTCGATACCTCTCTCATCTTCCCAATCAGCTCTCTTTTGACCAACTCTTGTTCTCTTACGATCTGACGCTACTGGAGTATGGAAATCTAAGGTCTTTATTTTATGATTTTTTGCTTCCACGTTTCGCGTTGTTGTTCTCCATTAAACTATAACAAAAACTAAACGAAAAAAAAAAACACTCATTTGCTATTTTTATACATTAAACACACACAAATGGCTCTTTTCTGGAGTGCAACTTACACTCACATATATTCTTGGACCAAGAAGGAATAATAAATTAAATACTGTAAATATCTACTGTATACTTGAACAAAACACGACTCACAGAAAAAGTAATACGTAATTATTCTTTAACTGTAAATTGCTCCTTGTTTCTGATTATGATTTACTGGTATCATAGAATAAGTATGTTATATTAATACCCTGGTATAAGGCGCTGGTGATCAAAAGGTTTCTGACTCTAGCCACACACAAAATTTACAATTTTTACTTATTTTTTACTTTAATCTCAGGAATGGAGTGGATTAGAATTTGTACATGCTACTTTTTATTACAAGAAAAAAAATGTTTACGTGTAAAGAATGATTGAGTAAATCAGTAAACATCTAGTTATATATTCCAGACACGTGTGTATGTTGTAGCTACAGAAATTCTCGTAAAGAAGCCAGGTGGGGTTATTTATTCATTTAAGTCTGCCTTGAAAGCTCAGATTTCCCTTTGCAAATATTCATCTAATTTAGAAATCTTAATCATGTGATTTCTTATTAAGGGTTTTGTATAAGTGTATGTTTCCATCTAGAAACATAACATTTATGAAGCACACATATAAGAAGAGTAGAAAGAACGTTTTATTTTGTATTTGTATTTTAAAAACACACATCACAAATCAAGTTAAAAAATTGTGTTTTTGTCATAAAATTAAAAACCAATTTTTGATTTCATTAAAATTTGTTCTTCGGTTATGATAAAATTTTCATAAAAGCCTCTACGGTAGCAAACAACACCTAGTGGTTGCTATCTTCCCAAATATTTCTGTACTGACATTTTCGTGGAGAACCAGTAGTTTAATGAGTCATTATAGTTTAAACGTCATAACCGATTATAAAAAATTTGAATGTTTACTTGTGATTCACCTACCCTTCGTCGAGTTATGAAATTCATTAATTAGAAATACTTGTTTAATACTGGTCAAAACACCACATATTATCATTGATACACATTGCTTTAATATTTGCTTCCAGAGCAGTACAAAGACTTTATTACTAAAACCACAAAGACGTTGATTTATTGACTCATCACATAACCTTTCCTGTTTGAAAGTAATAAACAGCAGTTACAACATTTAAAACTTATTAAAACACATTTCAAACAATTAAATTAGGATAGTATTACAACACTTATCCAACGACACATAAGGATGCGTTAGGGTGTATTTTGAAGTAACGACCAAACAAATGTCCTTTACTCTAGTTCCTACATCTCAAATCTTAAAATTCAAAGAAAGTACATTCGTGATTCATCTTATGAAAGTACCCTCTCCTCATGAAACACAACCAAGTTCATATCTCATTAGCTGAAACCCTGAGTACAACAACGCATTTAGCGTCTTAATCATAAACTACCGTAATCTCCCTTAACTCCTCCTGATTCCTGTCATTAATAAGCGGTTTTCTCAAAGTATATATCGAGCTAAGTTGTAGTTAATACAGGTATAAGATGTTCTGCTTGTATGGATCAACCTACAAAACAATTTCTTCTACTCTGGAAACAATAAAGTTCATGCTTCCATTAAAGCGTTATCGAAGTACAATGTTTAATTATTTTTAAACAAAACTTCTTTTTTCTTTGTCGAAAGTATGTCGTTTTTTTGTTACTACAACTGTTTCTCCTCAACAAGAAACATCTTCGGACATATTTTGGACACTTTATTTACACACACTACACTTTACAGATTACATTTACATTTATTCTTATACTAAAATGGTACATGTTATAAATTATTATGTTGCTTTGCTTGTGTGTTAAGGCAATATCATTCCACTTCCAATACCATTATTAGACTTTTAGTGCATTCTACTTATTATAGTATTGAAAATGGGATGATATGGTCTTAACTTACAAGCAACACAATAAATGTTACAATTGTAATGTGTGTAAATTTTAGTGTTTATATATAAAAGTGTTCAAACTATGCAGTATAACAAACACGCAGAACACAATTTTCACAAAAAATACGCCTAAGTATCAGACGCGTTTCAACGACAAGGTCGTCCTCTTCAGTGATACACGAGCTACACCAATCAAACTATAACTGCCTGAAAGATGCTCTTGTTTAGGTGACTACATTCGACGAAGAAAAACAAGGTATGTTTAAAAACTAATTAAATAAAGTTCTCACCTTAGACACTATTGAACACAAATGTAAAATGAAAGCTTTAAGTTTTAATATGATTTCATTTATTTAAGGCCTTTGAAGGCACATATATTGAATATTTATAATTAAGTTTTGACATTTGTCTCAACTTTTTTAATCATATTACACCAATATTGTTTTGATTATACTCCTTTACTAACTTAAAATTTTATATTTTAAAATTGCTTTGAGAGCCTAAACAATGATTTCAAATTTCATACCAATTTAATGAACAAAACTATTACTAATAGTCTATAAATTGAAATAAAACTTGAACACAAAATTCTCACAAATGCGAGTATTAAATCAAACACATTTCAACGACAATGTCATTATAAGGTAAATAATAAGTCACATGTAAAATTTTAGAAATAAACATATATTGTGATACAATCTTGTTGAGCACTGTGGTGAAATTCACAATAATAATTCGAATTTGCCCATAACCACAATCACTAGAAACCTAATAAAACACAATTATCTGATTTACCTTGCACTCAGGTTATCATAGTTTTAAGTTAATTTTATTTCATTAGTAGATATCTAAGGTTGATTTAGTTTATAAGCAAGACCCTCCGATGATGATAACCATGTTATCGAAATGTACATCAGAGCATTAAGTGGAAATAATTAATAAAGAACAATTAATCAGATTATAGTGTTTTATTAAGTTTCTAGTGATTTTGGTTAGGGGCAAATTCGAATTATTATTATATATTGTGATAGCAATTAAGCATCTTCAGACAACTTAAACTAAAATTTACAAAATCGAACTTAAGTATCAACATCTATACTAAGAAAGTGGGGGGGGGGTGAAATGCAAGATCAGGACTACCTGAGAAGGTAAATGACGTGAAAGGAGTGTGACAAAGGGTTTTAACAATGGAAACGGATTAAACACTTGTTCATTAAAGTTGGAAGCATGACAAACGAGAACAGATGTGTTGATTTCTAAAATTTCTAAATAAATTAATTTTCCACCTTTTTGTTCAATATGCAACACTTTTACATTTTCAGTGGGATCAAAACTACGACCAGAATCTAATAAATGGTTAGCAAAATTTGAATCTGTTTCACCATATATCCAACAATGTACATGTTCTTTAATTCTAAAGCAAATATATGTGTATTTGTGAAATTTTACATGTGAGTTATTATTTAACTTAATATGGAATTTCACCAATGACCAACTGTGCTTACACTGAATATAATGTTTATTAATTAATAAAACTATTTGTGAGAAATTGTGTTTGTTTCATTTTAATTTTAAAACGTAAATTGTCAAGCTCAATATTATCTTATATATTACTATTTTAATTTTAATTAAATTTTGCAATAACACAATCAGCCTTATAGTTTGAGATGTATTTAGAAGTTTGATATCAATTCCATGTACTGGTCATTTTAATCGAATGTTAATCTCAAAATAATCACAGGATCGGGCAAATTGGTGTGTTATTTTAATTACAAATGCAGTTCATAGCTAGGTATAATACTTTCTAAATTAGGTTATCTGTGTCAGATTTGCCCTGTGTAAAACGTCAATACAAATTCGTATGCTACATTTATGGTTTAGCTTCAAGAGGTAGTAGTTGAGAAAAGTTAGTTTTTAATAGAAGAGGATCATTCGTTTGGATTTGGAGAACCAGTTTCCCAATCAGAAGTTAATAAAATTTCTTCTATTAGATATGGTTACTAAATGAACTCAGGACAGATGATTTGCTCTGATCGTGTTACAAACTCTAAGGTTAGAATCTTGTTTATTAATGAATACAAACAGAAGCAGGAATAAACAACGAGTGTCTAATTGGTTCAGGTCTTGCAACTCTAAGGTTAGAATCTTGTTTATGAATGAATACAAACAGAAGCAGGTATAAACAGTGAGTGTCCAATTGGCTCAGGAATAGAAGGGAGTGATAAATTGAAACGTTGGATCCACTTCTTCACGAGGACACTACACAGAGTCTTACAGGTTAAGCAATAAAGACTATTTTTGGCATAGATTAATAAAGAGCATCGATGCAGGTGGACTGTATTGTTAGGGAAGTTGGAATATTTGTAAGAGGGCCAGAAGAGGTCCAATGGAAGACTGTAGTAAGGTTGAAATGAGAACACTTTAAGATGAAGTTTAGTCTTTTCGTTGTTAACATGGCAGTGTTATAATGAAAGAGGTGACCTGACTTAGGACAGAATATTTTCAAATAAACCACACGTAGATTCGAAAGTATTTACAGCTCAACCCTTCAAGTACGAATATTAATTACTTAAATTATCTGTCACCCTGTATTTTATTAATTAATATACAGGGTGTTACAAAAAAAAATTTTTGTAGTTTCAGTAGGTCAAAGGATAACCGAGTTATCGACAAAAATATTTTGTCTCTTGTACATTTTTTGTAAAGTTAACGGTTTTCAAGATATTCCACTTTAAAAATTTGTAACGGCCGCCATTTTGAAAATTATAAAAATAAATTCTTTGTATTTGGTACACTTGTAAATCGTAACATACAAAATGCTTATTCCAAATTTGAACTCGATATCTTATCTATTTCCAGACTTATAGTGAGTTTTTGTAAACAAACAAAATGGCGTCTAGCTGCTAAACAAAGTGGAAATTGGAAAAAAAAAATATTCTTCATTTTCAGCTTAGAATCACACATAGAATATGAAAATGCATAGCCAGCCCCAACCTTTTTGTAACACCCATATAGTTTAGTAAATGTCAAACAATAATTATGAATGTGTTTTTCCTTTAGTGATAACGGGAATGCGATGTTATAGAACAATACATCTTGGCAAATGTCCATATTGGAACAAGCAGTTGTAATGGTTAAAACCTTAGATATGTTTATCTATCGATATTACTTGTCCAGTTTTAACGTTTAGTTCACATTTATATATATATAAATTAGCTGATTGAATATTTCCTTCATTTCTATAAGCTATTTTCCTTTATTCTTTATACTGTATAAAATTAAATCTAGGACATGATCATTCTTCAACAACTCCTAATACAGTTGAAGCTGTCCAAGATCATGATTAATGTTAGCTTTAACTCCCTGCTCATACTTACAGACTAATTTATCATATAGTTGCAGTAAAAACTGTCATTTCCTGAGTCATATTCTTTGAAGACGTTATTTGCTGATTTCATAAATAAATTGTCAGTTGATGATGTTTTCCATAAATAAATAAAAAATTTGTTTGTTTCAAAAGGTAAACCATATTTAAAAAATATTTTTTGTTTATTTCAAAAGGTAAAATAATGTGAGTATAAAGCGTAAAAGAAAACGTTTTTCCGAAAATTATGAACGAAATTTTAACAGCTTATATTTTATTTTAATATGTTGATAATATCTTACTTCTTTTTAATTCTCATATATACGTAGTCCAAAGGAAGTTATGTTATAGGGCAAAAAATCGAAGTTGAGTTTTTTGTGATTACGTTTTGAGGTCCCGCTGAGCCCCCAAAATAAAGTTTTTGGACCTGATGTCTGTCAATCGTCTGCCCGGTGCTGTACCACCTAAAACCATGGACCCATTTGATATAAATTTTGTGTTTTGGTATATTTTGTATATATCTCTGGAAGACTTTCTTATTATTCCGATAACTCAAAATCTTCATGTACCTCTTATAGGATACAAAAACAAAAGTGTGATTTTCAGATCTAACGACCTTGAACAAAATTATTTATAATGTAGTCCCCAAGTTCAAAAACAAAACGTATTGGCATGTCATTCATATTGCCAAAGAAAACCAAATCCAAACGGCAAAAACCAAAGAACGTAACTTTATAAAAGAGACATTTTTTTCTAAATCGGCTATACCGATTTCGTTCTAATTTTAGTTAAATGTACAAAATAAAAAAATGTGGCATAATTGAATTACTAACATAGCTTTCATGTTTACTTTGATAATACGCTTCAATATTTATACTTAATACTATAGTATGTATAATATTATATAAACATTGTATTCACTCTTTCATAAATCCATCAGAAAACCAAATATCGAAAGTAACATTCGTTGCCAACTTCCCAGAAATATTTCTGACAGTAATTGCTCACGAGAAGAAAAACAAATATACTACTTAGATTACTGATTGTTTTCCCCTTGTAAATATTATCAAAGATAACTAGGCATAGGAGGGGTTTCAAGTGGCATTGTTATTGTGAAAATTTTTGGTATCATGTTTTTTAAACAATTTAAATAGATACAATCTTGCTGAGCACTGTTGTGAAATTCTGAATAATGATTCGAATTTGCCCCTAACCACAATCACTAGAAACTTTAAAATAAAACACAATTATTGGATTAATTGTTCTTTATTAATTATTTCCACTAAATATTTCCTCAAGACCATAGTGGAAATAATTAATAAAGAACAATTAATCAGATAATTGTGTTTTATTTTAAAGTTTCTAGTGATTGTCGTTAGGGGCAAATTCGATTCATTATTGTAATTTAAATAGAACTTAAATTTACATCACTTTTTTAAAAAAATTGTCAAAGTTCATTTTCTAATTACTACTGAAAAGGAATCTTATTTGTATGTTTTTATACTCTTTTGTGTTTATAATCATCAAATTTCACAAAAATCGAAAGTGCTGATATTGAGAAAAAACGTATTTTTACAAAGTTTCATGGAAGTTTTAGTTTTGTCCTTAGAGGGTACATTTGATCAAAAATTGGTAAAATTCTTAAAGCTGATGTTGACAAAATACCAATTTCATGTTTTAGATTTATGGGTTTTATCCCCGATATAGACCAAATACTAAATCTGATATAAATAGTAACCATCATTTGGCTGCACACCAACGATAAGTCACAGGTAGAATTCATTTCAAAAACCACTTTTGAGGACCTCGAAACGGTTATTTCATCATATCTTTATACAACTAGATAAAATAAAAATTAAACTTCATATTTAAAACAATTTGATTACGGGAAAAAGTGACATTAAATTTCTAAATTTTGCATATCTCATGGAAAAAAATATCCATGTTATGTTTGTTTCCCAGCATAGAATAACGTCAATAATCCCAAAAATATCAGATCTCCGTTTTTTTGTCTGATCTTTTAAGTTCATGATCTCGTAAAACTTAAAAAGTTATTTTCTTAAGATAAAGAGAGGTTAGAATGTGGTTATATGAAAGTTATTAATTATAGAACGGTCGGTCGCAGATGTTTGAAGCTGTGAATGTGTTCTTTAAGTATCATCAGAATATGACGTCATTGATCAATTGATGTTCAAAAGAAGTTACTGCTCGATGTTTCCCCTTCGCAGAGTATGCAGTAATAAATACTTAAAATTTCGTTCGTATCACTTTATTTTTGTAAAACAATTATCTCTCAGACGTTATCAGCATATCTACATCTAATTAACAGACAATTAATTATTATTTAGTTTAGTAAAGATCATACAAAATGAATATGATCTTCGCCTGGTGATAAGAGATAACGCTGAATTCCAACGAATCTCCATGTTGCAAAAATCAGTTACAATTGACAAATTCATAGACTTGTTTATCAATATTATTGCACAGTTGAATGTTCAGTTTAAATTTACATATATCATAACTGATTGATTATTTATTCCTTTTCTATTAATTTCTTTAATTTGTACCAAAGGCTTCAACAACTTATAATACAGTTCAAGCTGCCCGCGTCTTGATTAATGTGTGCTTCACTCACTGCTCATACTAACAGAGTAATTTATCTTGTAGTTACAGTAAAAACTGGTACATCATGTGTCATATTCTCTAAGGAAGTTACTGGATGATTTCATAAATAAATTGTCAGTTGAGATGTTTTTATATATTTACAATATAACTTTTGTTTGGTTTAAGGAAAAAATAATATGAATATAAAGAACAAAAGAAAACTCAAATTTTTAAAAACTCATAGGATTCACTTCATATGTTGATAATATTTTACTTCTTTTTACTTTGTTCACAGTGTAGATGAAGTTATGTGAGGTGTAACAAAATCTCTATAATAACTGTTTTGAACTATGTACGGCCCCTTGATATTGATCAATAATTGTTACCATATCTTGCCTAAGACCTAAGAAACCGCTTTTGGGCATTATATTTAGAAGATTAGTTTATATTACATGAACCTTGATAGCGACTATCAATTTGTTTAAATTTGTGTTTTAATCAAAATATTATTTTTTAACTATTGGAAACAACAATATATCTACTCTGGAAAACATTGTATAATATGAATCACTAGAGTACTGTGGTTAATATACAATGAAAGAAAATTCCCCAAAACCACAATAAAACACCAACAACACAAAGACTGTATAGTTATGTTTATCCTAACTTATGTAAATTTCAATAGCACTGCTATCATCTGAGAGTGTGTATTGTACCCCTGAAACTGATAACAGTGCTTTTGAAATGTAAATAAGGTGGAATAAACATACCTATACAGTTTCTGTGATGTCTTTTATTGTGGTTTCAAGGAATTTTCTTTTATTGTACATTTACTTCACAATTATGCTTTCAAAACTACATATTTAAATTCTAGAATATTGCAATTTATCAAATTAACTTTACAAAAAAACCAAACATGTAAATTTGTCTTAATACCGGGAGTATTTTTATTCAACATCAAATAATTGACATGAAAGCTATTTTACCTAAGCTCACACTTTTGTTAATTTCAGAAAAAGGTAAAAACAAAAAGTTAATAAAGAAAACTCAATTATCTCTCGACCGCAGATTAAAAACAAACAACCCTTGAAGTGGACGAGCAGGAATCAAACATGTCGAAGTGTAATTAAATTTGTGGCGAGTTTAATCACAAACAAGTGTCATGTGGGGAAAGCAAATTATAAATGTACCAGAGATGAAATGTTGTCAAAATAAATTATCTTTAGAGGTTAATTATCATGGGATAACTGTTTGACTATTATCAAACTGGGAATGTGGCTGAACGAAGGGTCGCTTCACTCACACAAACGCAGAGGATTAGGATGTCCAGTGACCTACCCCCAAGCCACCTGTATGAGTCACCTACTGGGCTTCACTTTATAAAATTATAATTTATTTTATTTGATATTTGAAGAACGTTTAGTTTACTGAATTATAGCCCAGAATCAACAATGTTTGCTACAAAATAAATGAATGTATGATGACTCATAAATCTGAATCACTGTCTCTTCCAATTTTACACAATGATTTATTCAGTAACAACTTAAACTGTTACTAAATGTTAAATATACAAAAAAAATTGTATAAATGCCAATGTATACATATTTATTCATTCACAGCTTATCACAATGTATATAATGAAGTACAAATTATGTTTTCTTTATGTTTAAAGTACATATTTTTCGATAAAGATATACGATATTGTTATTTATGCACACTTATTAGTCATCATGTTGTCATTCATTTTGTTGCAAAGACTGTTCATTTTGGATTCTATTAAAATAAATTATACATTGTTTGATCTCATTTTTCTTATAATGAAGTGTAGAATAAAAATATATTACAGATTTTATTTTAAAATATCAAATTAAATAAATAAAAGTTTGATCAAGTGAAGCACAGTAGGTAACTTATGCGAGTGGCCCACGGCAGGTACCGGCCAGTCCTAATACTCTGCGCCCCTGTGTGTGATGGCGCGTGCATTAGAGAGAGGCGATCATTCGTTCAGCCGCACTCCCCGTTCGTGCGTGTGCGTGCGTAAGTGTGTGTGTGTGGGGGGGAGAGAGAGAGAGAGAGAGAGAGAGAGAGAGAGAGAGAGAGAGAGAGAGAGAGAGAGAGAGAGAGAGAGAGAGAGAGAGAGAGAGTGAAAGAGAGAGAGAGAGAGAGACTTATTACGTGAGCGGTTATTAATGTTTCTGCAACATTTAATTAAAAACTGTTGTGTAACATATTACGAATTATTAATGGCGATGATTTAAAAAATTTAAGGTAACGCGAAGACTGAAGTGCAAGTGAGGCTTTATTTTAATAAACAAAATAAATTGTACAAAACTAACTTATATACGGAAATACGTGTAAAACCGTAAACAGCTGTTGACACAAAACACATGTTATTTAATTCGTTACCAAGATAAACATTGCCTGTTGTATGATATGTTACCCAGCTTATCTTGTTGTAGATTGACGCAGCAGATTTTAAACTTAAGAAACACCCTCGGGAACTTAACACCTTATCCGTAATAACTGTTTTCACAATCTGGTCACGTCTCCATGGAAACCACTTGACGTGATTTTACTGCAAATAGATTGTTAGCTTGGTGAGACTACAAGGGAATACGTTATCTGTTAACATTGACATGTGTTTCTATACGAAATACTTTCAGTTGTACCTTTATTTATTTAAAAAAAAAACTATAATTTTAAAACATATCTAATAGAAACTGCTCACAGGTTAATTTAGTCCACTGTTTACCCATTAAAAATCAAATAAAAGTGCTATTAATATTAATCATTATCTTTACAAGAATGTCTGAGAAAGGAAAGGAAAAGGTTCAAAAAGTGTATCGCTCTTCCACGCCAAAAACTAAATATAAACTAACCAAAACAAATCACCAAAAACGCGATTACTGTAGTTTCACGTAAAGAGAAATTGAATTAGTAAAATATATTTAATAAAGACCTAAATTTGCATAACGTAAGCGAAATTGTGATTTCGTGTTTTTTTTATGACAGTTACCTCTAAATTTTTCTTATAAAGAATTTAAATCAAGGGAGTTGATTCAATTTGATTAAAATCGGTTCAAGCGTTTGCACATATGACGCGGCTCTATAGTGAAACATTTATTTCCTTGTTATTTAAAGCTAAACATCTCGGTTAACATCGAATAAACTCCTCTAATAGTCACCTAAAATATTCTACTAGCGCCAGGGTCTCAAATACCACAGTTGGTAAAGTGAGACCTGATATTAAAGTGGAAAGAAAACTATCCAACCCAAGAGTATATGCAGAAAGGTGTACATCCTGCTAGAGTCACTCTTGATTTCCATACTTGAGCCCCTGTTGTATTACTGCTACATAAGTATGTCAATAGTTATCAATACAAATATACAATTAAAGAAATCGAATTTTTAATGACAATTGTCATAGTTCATTTATTTATTTTCCAATATTCCTAAAAGATAATTTATATATTTCTTGCGACTGACATCCCGGTATGTGTAAATTATATTTACTTTACTTATTTTTCTATAGAATCTATTTTGAGATATTAGTTTTCGTAAACATATTTATAGATACTATTTCGTTCTTTTTACTGATAAATACTGAACAAATTGGGAGGCGATAACAAAAAATACCTCGTGTTTATGTCGAATTTTATCCCAATATTTAATGCTCATTTTGACTTTGGGCGTTATAGCAGTTATCCCGATTTCAATTTAAGACCAAATGAAAAAAAAAATACTTTGCATTATGGAATTTATATCTAAGAAATAATCTCATAATGTAAGGATACTGTGAGGCTTCAATACATGTGCGGAACGTTCAGAGAAATACATTTTGTGGGTTTACGTTCAGAATACTCTAATGTGGAAGGAATCAGTGCGTGCAATAATACATGCTGCTCGTGATGTTACCAAAACTGGGCCTCTAGTTGGCAGCTCTCAGGTGTAGTTTGATCTTCTATTTTTTTAGCGATAAACCATACCTGAGACGGTCAACTTATCCAATATGTTAAATCAAAGTATATAGCTTAAATATTTCCATAAGGCAATTTTGATGTAGTTCATCATGAATTAAAATAAAAACAATTTAAGGGACTGTAAAACTTGTATATCCGGAAAAAACACGACATCGACATAATTGCCAAATATAGACTTTCTCTTTTCACGTATACGTGAAAAAACAAACAGATAACAAAATCGTATTTCGCTTTGTTTCTCTCTCTCTCTTTCCGTGGCGAAACAATGAAAATAAATCTTGATCGATTTCCACGAAAGATATTTCAATAAAAATTACTTTTTTTTAACACAAAGTTATAGAACATATTTGTAAGATTTTGGATATAGCGTGATTGAGGCTTTGAGCTCTACAATATCACCCCAAGAAAGTCTAAGAGTGTAAAATGAGCAAATATTGATTGAGCTGTCAACTAAAGCTGTACAAAGAATTAAATTGCCTCCCGCTATGATGTGACTTGTGCGGTGTTGTCATCCGTTACACCATTATGAGTATTTCCGCTGGGAAAGTAGTTTTTAATGTGACATTACTTTAAGTATAATTGTCTACTTACTTTATATAATCATCACTCTTTGAATTACGACCATATCCTCTGTTCTTTGAACTGTAATGCGAGATGTGGAGGGATCTTGTTGCATGTCTCCTCACTTGCTGCAAAAGGGTATATAGTGCAACATACTAAAGGATATTATGCTAGTTATCCAAGCCAAATAATGAAACGTCATTCTGCGTGAATAAAAAATAAGTGACTTAGCCTTCAATTTGCGAACTTTGAATAGCGGGAGTTTTGTGTGGGATCTACTCAGCTTGATCCCATACTTCCCTGACCTATTCGAAAAACATTGTTAACTAATAAACAAAACACACTTGTGGAACTCCGATAAAGAGAACCCAAGATGATTGGGATAATCTTATTCTTACTGGATACACTTTTTAATCTGAGAAGTACCAGGAACATCCTACGATTGATAAGGGATTAGAAACCTCTGGCCAAGTAATCTTTGCTTCTACAGTTCTTACAGACACAAGGCTTAGGTTGTTTGGAGCACAGCTCAACAACCTAATGAGTTAGTAGTAAGATGATAATAATCAATGGAATTTTTAAAATTTGTCGAGGGATTAATCTGCTAAATAGGAGCTTAGCTGTATAATAGGATTTAAGACGGTTGTGGTTAAATCCCCCCCCCCCTAATCTCTTTTGTATAAAGTTACCTAATACTGATCTTTTTATCACTAGTAAAATTCGTATCGGTAGGAAAATAAAGATTAGTTCGTGATAAACGTTAGTACTACTAAAGATTAAAAGAGAAATACATATTTACGTAATGAGACATGTATATATATATATATATATATATATATATTAGAAATAAAATGGTGTAAGAATAACATCAAAAGGTCTAAGACACAATTACGTAGCACTATTTATATAATAATATCACGTCCCAAGCCATAAAATAAATAGACGCATATACATATTTAAAAAGAATCCATGCTTGGAAATATTACCTGAAATTTAACACACACATCCAAAGTCCTATCACTTTTAGTAATTTCTGAGGTAAATGTTACAAACATAATATAAAAAAATTGATATTTGTTTTGTATCCAAGTCACAATTGTTTGAAATTACAAGGAAGGAAATTATGTATATTTCACCAAGTGACTTCTTTCTTGGTATTGCAACTAACGCGTTTCAGAACATGTGCTCCATCTTCAGAGTTTTTTTTCACTCGTTTGAGATCGTTAATACATTAAAACAACAAAAATCACGGACAAAAACAATACATTCACAGACGGCACATAACACAGCGCGACGCATAGGGTGTGCGTCGTATCACACCTAGTGTGTGTCCTAGGTCAACTAACGTCTCATATATGTATCGGTGTTTATTAAAGATTTGTATCTTGGAGTTTGATAGCTGTATCAAATATTGTAATCGTGGAGAAATTTAGTTGATCGTACATTAAGCTGTGTTTGTACAATAACATGTATAAAATACATTTATAGTTTAGTTATTGTAGGTCATGTATCACTGAGGATGGCGACTTAGTCATTGAAACGCGTTTAATTAGGTAAACACAATTTTCGTGAAAATTTGTGTTCGAGTTTTATTCTATCTAAAATTGTTGTTACTAAAAAAGAATATTTGAGGAAAACTTTTTTTTCTTGCACAAAAGTAGAAATGATGAATTGACTTTAGTTTTAACGTGAAGGAAAGAGAACATTAATCAAATCACTGGACCGTGGATACGCCGAGATGTAAAGTGCTGGGTTTTAAAATACACTCTATTGTCGTATGAAAACTTTTAATTGATATTTAAATAATTTTCCTGAATAAATATATAAAATTTCTCAAAGGGAAATTAGATTTGCGTGTTGAAAAGTTTATTTTTATGTATTTCTAAAAATGCAGTGTACCCATTTAGTTACGGAATAAATATATTTACTAAAGTATTCAGTTAAAAAAAAACACGAATAAAATGTAAAACACATCAAAGAGTTAATTGCTTGCTTATCATGGTTCTACATGGGCCCTGTGAGATGCTCTGTAAAGGTTCAACCTTTTCCAGATCTTTCCAAACCTAAAAATCTGGAATAATTATTGATGACACTCCTTCTAGAATTCGTTGACTCAAATTTTAGATGTTCTGAATCCTTTAAACAATTTGTCCAACACACCTCTGTAAATAAAATCTCATGGCTATAACGTCAGGTAAGCGAATTGGCCAAGTCTTCCCATCCACCTTTTCCAATCCACTTTGAGAATATCTATCATCAAGGAAATCACGAAAATTGGTATAGTGAGGTGCCTCATCTTGCTGAAAAATCAATTTTCATCCTCGATTTGGGGAAGAGAATATAGCTTCAATATTTCAAATAGACAATTAAACTTACAGAACATTAGTAAATAAAGAAAGGTAACATTGCAATCCCAAGCAATAATGCATCAAACATTGAATTTTGAGCTGTCACTCTAATGTTCAACTAAAACGCGAGGGTCTTCCTGAGTCTAAATTCATACACTGTGGCGATGTATATCCATCACTACATATTTAGAAATAAAACACTGGTCCAATTTCATCAAGAATTTCCTTTTAGCAACGTAATACATTTTAAGGTTATCTCTTGACCTTATCAAAACCAAGCAATAACTTTAGTTTTTAGCCTGTAAACTTGAGTTGTTTATTTGTCAACGCCTTTTGAACCGTTAATGTTGAATATTCTAGTTTTTAGTACATTTTTTAACATTTTTCTAGATTTCGTAGACAACTTTTTAATATGTTTTCCACAGTTTCGTTACTGACTGTCGGCTTACTTAAAAAACTTTCTCTCTAACAGTTTCTCTCCCCCGTTTCCCTCAATTACGAATGTTATTTTGGTGTGAAGCTTTTAACACACGCCGATACTCAGGCTGACTACAGTTACATAATTTAATTTGCCAAACTACAAAACACTGAACTTTCTTTTGAAAGGTTATTATTTATATATTTTAGATGAAATGTATCACACGATTAATACAACATCGATTTCCCAATTATTAATAACAGCTGTTGTATGTAACTACAATGTTTCCTAAGTGTGCCGTTACACACTTATGTATTATAAACACACTGTATGTATATTGTTAATTTCCTAGTATTTAAAACAAAATAATAATGCAAGAATACTGTGGTGATTTTTTTTAGGTAATGCAATATTACATTTTTATATATTCACTGCTAAAGAATAATACTATTCGTCTTGCTAACGTATTCTAAAAGTTTAAAAAAGTTTTTGTTTTGTTTAAAATGTGAAAATAAATTTACATTATCTTGACAACTAGACTATGTAAGGTTATTAAAAACGGCATTAGTTTTTATCCACTTATTTATAATTACTACATCCTGAATTCTTAGAATTTTGTCATGTATTCGATGTTAGATCGGAAATAAAATGTGTTTTATAGAAACTGAATTTTCGTCTAAAAACTTTAAAATATAAAACAGATATCGTTAGCATTTTACATTGTAAATACATCTATACATTTTCCCCCTTTAAAGTTTAAAGGGGGGAAACCTCTTGGTCATCATTCCCCTCATAAAAAGGAGAAAATAATAAAAGAAAGACACCTTGGCCGCGGATAATCTAATAGCTTCAGGGTCGGAAAAGAACAAGAGTTGTTCAAGAAAGATAGGAATCTGATTCAAGGCGACGTGAAAAATTGTTAGATCCAACTAGGGCCCTAGGGATTACCACGCCTGTACTCACTATAATGAGGCCCTGAGGGTACATTTTTACAAGTTGACTGCTGAAAACCATAAAACGAATCGCCTTGTTAAATTTTTCGAAGATTTTTAGGTGTAATTGTATTTTTTAGAGGTTTAAAGCCTAAAATGTATTTCTAGTGTTTAAATTGTGTAACTTTTCCTTCGTAATAATCAACTAGACCGTGTAAAATGATTTAAGACCGTAATTATTATTATTCAGACATTCTCAGCTACGGTATTTGTCAATAATTAAGCCTTAAATCCGAATTTTTTTTTTTTTTATTTTTGAGAATTTTTAATTTTTTCTTCAAACTTTGAAAGAAAAAAGAGGTGTTAGCGTTTTACATTGTAAATTACTTATTTTAAAATGTAAACTAATAGAATATAATTAGCACATAGATAGTTTGAAAATATATATTTTCTATATAACCTAAATTTGTCACTTAAACTCTTGTAAATATTGTTTTTTATTTACGCTTACAAGCAACAAATACATCAGTTCTAAAATGTTTATTTTTAAATGAACCTTTTAAAAAATGTATACTTGTAGATTCAAATAACAGAATTTAGGCAGCGTGTAAATCATTATAACGGTTCCTCAAGGACTCTTTTAAATTGAGGTCGCGTGTGGCAATCCCAAGCAATCCTAGCTGGATTTACAAATTTCTTCACGTAGCATTATATTATAACCTTATCCTTCATCTTCTTATCAGATCATTCTTGACCAACTCTTCCGACCTAAACATTCTAAAGTCAAGTATCTTTATTTTATATTCATTGCTTACGTTTGTATGAAGTAATGATGAGAGAGATTTTTCACTTTTAAACAAGGAGAGGATCATATTTTAATAGTCTTTCTCTAATAATAAATTAAGTTGATATTAAAAATAAAATTTCGGGCTTGGAATATTTAAATTTAATTGGCAACTATTTGTATTTGGTGAAACACTATTTTTTTTTCATTAAAAGTTATTGGAAGTTTTAGTCAATTAACTGATAGAATTATCACAGGTCTGCCAACTGTACCAGAGTAATAAATCTCCATTGTGACGTCACAGTAACATATTGTTTGCAGGGTTACCACCCTCAGGAGGTTACTTTGATGAAACTAATGGAATACACAAATTGTCTACAAATCCCTCTCTGACTTTGCTGCTTTAAACTTAATGTATACCTCATATATACTGTAACGGATTAAATTTATGCCCACAGATTCAAATATAAGAAACAATTTTGTATTAATTAGTTATAAAATTATTATATTATTTTAATCTTGTACAAATAATTATTTTATTGACCTACTTCAAAACTTTATTTCGATTATATTGAAATTTGAATGTTCGTCATTTAGAAATCCATATTTTATTTAGCATAATCGGACTTGTAAATGTGCTTGTAATTAATTATTAAAAGTGACAAAGAATTAACTTATTTTTTGATAGATAAAAATACTTAGTGCAGCGTTTACCAACAAGTTAAACAAAATCAAAGTGAATAGCATTAGCAAAATATTATACAACTGAGGGACGCCAGCAGGGTGTACTACAGCTGTTCTGGTCTAGTCTTGGGTTGGACCCCTCTTTCGTCTTTATTATCAGCTGTCCATTGAAAAACTCTAATTCTCTCCAGACTCTACTACAACATTCGAAGACTAAGGATTTTTATTTCACGTTTCTTTCTTCTTTTTTTTATGAGGCGATGATAACCAAAAGGTTTTTTCTCTTACAACTACAAAGTTCTTAAAAAAAAACAGATGTGTTTCAGTGGTTCCGAAAAGGTAATGAGAAGGGTATAAACTTGGACCATAAACAAGTTCTCAACCAAAACGTATTTGATAAAAATCAAGCATTTAATGGAGGTGACTATTTTGTTTTTTTGGAAATATTGCTGAAACATAATTTATTTTATTTGCGATTTTGCATATCTGCACATACTACAATTTGGGTCATTAATATTCACATTTCACCAATTTGTTCTCTATTTAAGTAGGGTCAGTTTCGATAAATAACATATTATATAACAGCCCCCGTTAAAGATTTATAGGGTTTTCATCGAATAACTAACAAACCTGTATTTATCTGAGAATGTGTTTTATTTGAGCACTTACAGGCAAAATATCATTGTTTTGTTTATTTATGATACCTATCCCCAATTTTTCAGTTGTCAAAACCTCGCCGATATGAGTTCTATGGGTACTGGAGCCTTCCTAGAAAGAAGGCGTGTTACTACAGTATACCCTACCCCACTATGTCGACCCAAGTAAACTGGGGGAAAGCTTTCTGGCATTGGCGTTACTTCCAACTTCGGGTGATGGGCGACCCAATCTCACGTAGGTGGGACATATGATGTGCTGTAAGGTTTCGCGTCAGATACTCGACGGCAACACATTATACGTGGCTTGTGTGAACCTTGCCGTCATGAGTAACATGACACCATGCTAGACAGGGGTTTCGGTCTCTGGGGGCAAGCGCTGAGGAAGGTTTCATCATGGTGTACTAGTGGTGGATATTGTTCCCCTTTCTTCTTTTGAGTGGGGGGTCTGACGTTGAGCCCAAAAGTCTCTACACGCAACAGCACTTCTCATTCTTCTTTTCGGAACTAGTTTATTGTAAATTCATCTATACATGTCAAAACAAAGTACAGTACCGAGATATGACTAATATATACCAACATACCTAATTTGATTACAATTAGCTTTTAATGAACTACAGCGACGACAGACATGATTCCAAAGCCCCCTATTTTGGACTCGGAAGATCTCAAAACTGATATATCTGTAAAAACTTCGACATTTATTTTTTGATCCATCTCATAGTATCCACCTTTAGTATCCATATCTGAGAAAGTAAAAAGGCGTTTCAGAATTGATTGAATCTACAAAACATCTGGAGGAAGTGTGTGGAGTCCCAAGAGGACTACTGTGAACCGAAATAGGGTTTCAAATCTTCAAGTACCGGTAAGGAATTGTATTTTCGAGCAAGAGTTTCTATATTCTGAAAAAAAAAAGTTTTTAATTTTACTATCAAAGCAGAGATGTAATTTATATATTTTTCAGTTTGTCGCGATTTTCTTGTCATTTTTACAAACATATATAATAAACATAAGGCAAATTAGATAATTAGAAAAAATATATACCTCATACTTTACTGCAAGGTTTAGTTTTTTACTAACCTTCACGTCTCTTGGTCTTAAGTGATTATCATCCGTCCGTCGTGGTTGTAGTTGTAGTTTGTACGTAAGCACGTCACCTGCAACAAAAATTAAGATAGGAACATGAATTTTGGTATATAGGACTAGCATATAGTGTGGTTTCAATTAGAAATTATTTGAAGTTTAAAAAATTTAAAAATATCAAAATGGCAGCCATTTAAACAGTTTGTTTATTGACACCTCGCGTGTTATTCATCTTATAACACACTAAATTAGACAAAACTTGCAGATTTCAATCGTTAAAGGGTTTGACCTCTCTTTTTTACAGATCTTAACATAACATGTTCTCAGGAAACTTGAGAAATGATTTTTTGTTCGCCGTCCGTCGTCGTTATTAAATCTAGGTAAGTACGATATCAACCTCAAACAATTAGATAGGAAATAGTTATTTGTGCAACTAGTGTGCAAAGTGACACTTTTTTAAACGAGAGAAAAATGTTGACGCACGAGGCTTGCCGAGTGCGTTAATTTTATCGAGTTTAAAAAAGACACTTTGCTCACCAATTGCACATTATACTTTGTCTACAGTTGTTATTTTGTGACAAATAAAAAACATACTTCAGCAGTAACACAATTTAATAAAACATTAATTTAATACAATAGTGTTCAAACAAACAATCAATTGCAATTCGATCTTTAATAACCGCATTTTTCTTATTTTAAAATCTGAAATGTCCATATTTTAAAACTAACTACACAAAATATAGCAGTAGTGCTAAACAACACATCAACACTGAGTAGAAGTTCTCACGTCCAAACTGAGGTTATTTATGAATGTTACAAATAACTTAGGTGTATTGTTGAGGAAACGGGATTGCCAACTTCAAAACTCGACAAACGAAAAATACTCTCCGTGTACATACACTGTCAATCATCTTCATGAATAATCACTTCTTTTTTCAACTTTAAAACGTTGTTTTGTTGTTTATTTATGTTATTTTACATGTAAGAATTAATCTAACCTACATACGGGACGTTTCCTGTATATTATAAATCAATTCAAATAAACTTAACCTAAATTTCGTTTTGTTCGGTTGCCATTCGGAGTGAGCAAAGTAGTTGGCAAAGTGAAACTGTTGAGAAATCAGCTGTTTTGCAAACTAATTTAAATGAACAAAATGCCACTTTGTTAACAACTTTAGTCAAATTATATTGATCAATAGTGTGCTCAAGTAAAATACTATTAAAAGTCATAAAAAAATAAAGTCGAAAGTACTATTTTTAACTGTTTTTTTAAATTTATATATTTCACATGGAACTTTTAACACACTAAAATAGATAAAAATTGCATATAATGATACCAACTCCTGTAATAATGTAATTTAGAATTCTGATCTACGAGAATGTTATATTCAAAAAGTTACGAGATCCACTGTGTGAGTCAGCGACACGAGCGTAGCGAGTAGAAGCTCGTTCGCATATTCACATCTTCAAAGCCCCTTTCACAGCCAAGATACTGACTCTGGCGAAGCGAGTAGAGATACATCTAAGAAAGTTCTTACCGCCCCCAAGAAAGTAGTGACGTAGACAATTAAGAAGTGGATACAACCAATGACTACGTAAATACTATAAGACACGACATGGCCATGTTAAATATTCTACGCTTATTCTTGAGTTGACCAATACCCGCTAGGTCGCTCTGCTAGAGAATCTGAAGTTGATGTGACTGGCGCTAGTTGGCTCTAGGGTCAAACAATGTTTCAGGCGGGTAAGAGAAAACGCGCTGATGCCACATATGGGACCAGAGATGCGAGGGAAGGTCGAGAATCGCTTATCTCAGCGCACGAACTGACAACACTGACTATGCTGACGGAAGTAAGTGAGAAGGTTTGTGAGAGAGAGGTCAACAGTTGTACAGTTTCAACCAAGTGGGATGCGTACAGTCAAGCACCTGCTGCTAGCGCTTTCTGATAGCTGTGTGTCAAACTTGTGACGAACAGCACCCGTAAAGCGTAGACTATTTCCCTATCCTATGTCGTGTCTTATAGTATTTATGTAGTCATTGATACAACCTGCTTACTTATTTTTTTTAACTTATCCTACTAGGGTAAGATTTGAACAATATAATTTAACTTTTCGTACAAGTTCCAAGAAAAACAAATATCACCCATTATAATATATAGAATAAGTATCTGCTTTAATTATATGTATTGATGGGGCTGTATAAGTACCATGATGGCTGGTATTAAAATATGTTTGTTATTGAAGTAACTAGTATGGAATTTACACCCTCAAAACATGTTGGCACAATTTTCATGAAAAAGAACTGATTTCCCATTTACACAATAACTACAATTTACATACGAAAAACTGTTATAATTTATAAAATGAATTATTCAAAAATTACTAAACATGTTTTTTAAACAGTAACTCCAATTATTTTAAAATTGTTAAAATTTAATAAATTTTTAATTTCTTTAATAGATTGCATTCTTTCACCTATTGTTTTAACCACAATTACTATATTAGGTTTTTATAATTATATTATATGTTTGATTACAAAGTATAAAAGTATAAAAAGTATATTACAAAGTTTGATTATAAGTATAAAATAAAAACAAATGTTTTATTTGTTCTTGGTTTTTATTTAAAATTGACGCCACTCTCAATTATAAATGGTTTCAAAGCTTTCAATTATAAAAGTATAATTATTAGCGGTAACATTATACTTCTGTATTAAATAAAAATTAATCAAAACTAATTAGTAATTAATTAGCAGTTTTAATTATACTTCCGATGTTAATTATTACTGCGTAAAATTATAACGAATCCTGACAATAAATCGGCGTTGAGTAATTTGAAACCCCCACGAGACGAAATACAAATTACCCCTAAGATATTATCAACAGTTAATTATAAATAAATGTTAATTAATTATACAAAACATTGCTCTAGAATTCAACTAAACACTTAAACAAAAAATATATAGTGATGTTGCAGGTATAGTTTCGGTAAATGTCGCTAGAGTGCACCACTAAATGGGCTACTTCTATTCGGTATGAAGTGGAGATTATGATGAAATAAAAATGGCCTTGTAGAAGCTAGTTTTCATGATTTTTAAATTTCGGAATAGTTTTTAATACATAAATGAATTGCTAGTTAATGGTTATTGGCTGCTAGGTTAATATGTTATTTAGAGTAAAAAATCTAATACAAGGTTTAAAACAGCTTAGGTTAATTACGTTTTACCTTCCCACATATACAAAAGTTATGTAATAAGTTTAAAGAAATTTATGTCGTGTTGTATCCGTTTTAAGGACCCGCTGAGTCCAAAAAAGTTGTTTTATGAATGATTTCTGTCGCTCGTCTGCTATCATTCAGTGCTTTACAGTTAAAGGTCATAGAAGCATTTAATCAAATTTGGTATGTAGGTATATTTTGAAAATTTTCCACACGTTTGTTCTTTTTTTCATAACTCAAAATTGAAGGTAAGATGCCTTAACAAACAAATAATTATAATTTTTTTAAAAAAACAGCTATAAGGTTTTTGATAAAAAATTTCTGATGGACCCATATTAATCATATCGGTCGCCATTTCCCTAAAATGCAGATGTTATAATTATTTCTCAAAAATGTCTTAACCGATATCATTCAAATGTCAGAAGAATATGAAGACTAAATACCCAAACCATTATGTAAAATAGCAAGTAAACATTTGTTACAGTTCAGGAAATAATGACAAAAAAACCAAATGACATTGAATGCCGTCATTAGAAATAGATTTTAATTAATTGCGACTTACGCTAAGGGTGTGTTTACAACACAAATGAAGGTTTTGACAATTATTTTAAAACTTTTTTTCAAAGATGGTGTCTATGATTCAATTCCCCTATCAAAATGATATTTTTGGTGTTGTTTTTTTATTTGGTTGTGGTAAATGTTAGTGGAAAGTTTGTGCAATATTTTCACAATTTATTTATTATTAAGTGCAGTGATAAAATAACAAATGCTAGTCTATTCTAGTTAAGAAATTTAACGGTTTTCAATAACTACATCTGTGTGATTATTTCATCAATATATATATATATATATATATATATATATATATATATATATATATATATATATATATATATATATATATATATATTAAACTCGTAGCTATATAAACTGTTCAGTTTTGCAAAATGTAAGCAATCAATCTAACACAACGCGAATCCCCACAAATAAAGTAGGTACTATAAAAGTTAACCTAAAAATAATTTAAAACAGCTGTTATAAATGCTCAAACAAACAACAAAATAAAACTATTTGACAATATAAACTGTTTAAATTTGTAAGATATAAGCAATGAATCACAACACTATTTGAATCCTCATAAATAAAGTAGGCATTATATTGGTTTTAACCTAAAAATAATTTAAAACAGCTGTTTTAAATTCTCAAACAAAATAAAACTTATTTGACTCTTTAAACTGTTAATTTTTCAAGATATAGGCAATCTACCACGACACAATTTTGAATTCGCACAAATAAAGAGCACTATATAAGTAAACTAAAAATAATGTAAATCATCTGTTATAAATTCTCGAACAAAACAACAAAATAAAACGTTTTTATAATTCATAACAGTTATTTCCAATAATTTTCGTTATGAAACATGTTATTTACCCTAACAGGGATGTTATTTAAGTGATAAATTTATTACAAAATAATTGTTTCTAAGGGAAATTAATATTTTTCGTCAAATTTGCAGGTAACGCTGTTTAATTTGATACCGCAGTCATTAAAATCGGTCTTATAATAAAGTAATTCGCAACTGTCGTAGAAATTCCTTAGTGAATTAATTAATTTAAACTTTGACACTTACTTCATCTAAAACATAGAAATTAACAAATAGAATTTGTTGAACATGATTAAACATTTTGAACTTTGTGAAAACAAAACCTACATAATAAATAGTTAATATAATAATTCAGATAGATAACATAATACAATGGTATACATTACCATACATGTGTTACAGCAGACATTACACAAAATTCATTGAAGATCGTAACACAAATAAAGGAATAGGATATAAATTATCCAAAATGACTTTACACAACTGAAACCATTTCGCAACACTTGTTATTGCAATTTCTTGTGATACATTGCCACTGTATAATGTACATAGTGCATACTGCAAGTTTTGCTATGTGAAGTTTTTATTGCTCAGTTTTATATGTCCAATTTATTGCAATTCATTGTAAAATTGAAATAAACAAGAAACTTCTTGAAACCCTCATCCACAATTAAGTGTAAAAAGTTGAACAGGAAAGTAATAAACGCTGCAAATACATTGCACAAACTTTCTCACTCAGCAATCCGCATAACCAAATGTAACACAAACCAAACTAATCATAATAAACATTAGAACTACACATTAACTTGAAAAACAAATAATGAATCATTGAAAAAATATATATTTCGTAACAATTTTCCAATAAAATAGGTAGTGCCAAAATCGCTTCTGTTCCCCCATATATAGCCTATATCTGAACACAATTTGAAAGAAAGCTAAATGTATATTCCTATGGTAACTTTATGATAGCTGTTACCTTAGATTCTTAATCAAGAACACAGTTCTTGCCTGTTTATTCCCTATATTTGTGACGTGATACTGGCTTAAAAGACGAGAATCTATGTTGATACCCAAGAGCTAAACTTTATTTTTAGTGTTACATTTCGTAGTGAAAGTAATTATTTACGTTTTTGATAATTTAAAAACAAAATATTTCTATTAAACCACGACTTTCCTTCTTCCAATGTACTCTTTGAAATATTATTTAACTTCCAGAAATTATTAAAACTATTTAGAATTGTAGTGTCATCATCAAAGGAAAATACAGTACATGATGAATTATGAGGCATTATAAACACCAGAAACAGAATAGGTCCCAACACAAAACCTTGAGGTACTCCATACTTTTAAAACCCTACATACGAAAAAACTCCATCAGACTCAACCGTTTATCTTCTTTCTATAACCGATTTCATTATTGTAACCTCGTGCTTCAATGAAGATGGCGATTTTGTAGTTGAAACGCGTTTGAAGAAATAAACATGCTATTTGTGAGAATTTGTGTAAACATTTTATCCTTTCAAATTACGATATTATTAATTTAAATTGATTTAAAATACATACAAACATCCAAGCTGTCACTCATGCATGATATATTCTTTATACAATATTTCTTTCCTCGTGTAACTCGAGCAAGGATCAGTCCACTTTCATATAATGCAACTTAAGAGATGTTACGGCTTTCGGTGGATTTAAAAGAATCTGGTGAGTTTCATAAACTACATCCCGTACAGTAGTTATACACTACTCTTCTGTGTTTTGGTATAATTAGCCCTTTCATTCACACTTGGTATTGATTTTTAAGAAACAACCATAAACGGTCAACATATTATATTACCTATCAAACTTGTTTCGCTCCTATCTACGTGCAAAAACAAAGTAACAGAAATAAAGTTGAATACTCAATTCTATTACTGACCCTCGTAGCTGAGTAACTTATTCCTGCAACAAAATAAACTGCTCTGAATTTACGAAGTTTAAATAAAGGAATCTACTTTCAGTCCAATATATTTCATTTGTCCCTTTTTTGCAAATAATTCTCTCCCCGTGTTGAGGACACCTGCTACGACTGCAAATAACGAATTGGAGGGAAACTCTATTCGGAAAACTATTGCTTGCGACGCGACGTTTAGATTATAAATTTCAACCGTGAGAACAACACGTGTGTTTGTAGATAACTCGGAATATATCAATGGATAGTTCTATTTTAAATGCATGATATCTTATTGGAAAAAAATATTTTACACTAACCTAACCAAAACCTAACCTAACCTAACCTAGCCTAACCTAACCTAACCTAACCAAAGCTAACCTAACCTAATCTAACCTAACCTAAACTAACCTAACCTAACCTAACCTAACCTAACCTAACCTAAACTATCCTAACCTAACCTAACCTAACCTAACCTAACCTAAATTAACGAATTGAAGGGAAACTCTATTCGGAAAACTATTGCTTGCGACGTTTAGATTATAAATTTAACCGTGAAAACAACACGTGTGTTTGTAGATAACTCGGAATATATCAATGGATAGTTCTATTTTAAATGCATGATATCTTCTTGGAAAAATATTTTACACTAACCTAACCTAACCTAACCTAACCTAACCTAACCTAACCTAGCCTAACCTAACCTAACCTAACCTAACCAAAACTAACCTAAACATAACCTAACCTAACCTAACCTAACCTAACCTAACCGAACAACTCGTGTGTTTGTAGATAACTCGGAATATATCAATGGATAGTTCTATTTTAAATGCATGATATCTTCTTGGAAAAATTATTTTACACTAACCTAACCTAACCTAACCTAACCTAACCTAACCTAACCTAACCATAACCATAACCTAACCTAACCTAACCTAACCTAACCTAACCTAACCATAACCTAACCTAACCTAACCCAACATAATCTAACCTAACCTAACCTAAACTAAACCAACCTAACCTAACCTAACCTAACCTAAACTAACCTAACCATAACCTAACCTAACCTAACCTAACCTGGTAATTACAGTATATAGCAGAGTAGCCTCACTTCAAAATCAATTTTTATGGGTTTTATTCGTCAAATAAATGTTGGAAAAATATTTTATTATCGAAAAAAAGTGTCGGAAAGATGATTACAAAATATAATTACACAAGTTGTTTTTTCGTGAAAAAATTAACTCTGTGTTATCTTTCATACTCATGACATTCACTTCAATAAACGTACGGAAGGTTTGGCCAGGTGGTTTTATATATATATAGCAACCTCGCCAAACCTTTCGTGACATATAATAATACAGCCCTACATATTTACAGCAAAGAAAACATTATTTATTCTTATGAAGTAAGGTATGTAGTAGAGGATACAAAAATAAAACAAGGAAAATACGGCGCCACCCTAACCTCCTCAGACCCAGAGGTGAACTAGTTTATAGGGCTAATAGCCTGATGTACTTTTAAAAGTACAAATCAACACAAATCATAGAAACCCAGAATAATTATTTGTCTTTAGTTTTATCGGCCTGATGTCCTTTTAAAAGTACAAGAAAACTTGTATTTTTAATCTCCTTGGAAACTCCGAGTGAAATACATTTAAATTCAATAAATTCCTCTTCTACTGAATTTGCAGCAGAATTTGACTCTGATTAAGATTTTCTTGTGTAATTATATTAATTAATCATCTTTCCGACACTTTTTTTCGATGGTAAAATATTTTTCCAACATTTATTTGACGAATAAAACCCATAAAAATTGATTTTGAAGTGAGGCTACTCTGCTATATAATTACCCCTAACCTAACCTAACCATAACCTAACCTAACCTAACCTAACATAACCTAACCTAACCTAACCTAACCTAACCTAACCTAACCATAACCTAACCTAACCTAACCTAACCTAACCTAACCTAACCTAACCTAACCTAACCTAACCTAACCTAACCTAACCTAACCTAACATAACCGTGAGAACAACACACGTGTGTTTGTAGATAACTCAGAATATATCAATGGATAGTTTTAAATGCATGATATCTTCTTGGAAAAATATTTTACAGCAAAGGAAACAAGTTCTTAATATCATAGTATTTACCCAAAATAATACAAAATGTATCACACAAAATAATACAAAATGTATCACACAAAATAATACAAAATGTATCATAAAAAATAATACAAAATGTATCATACAAAATAATACAAAATGTATCACACAAAATAATACAAAATGTATCATACAAAATAATACAAAATGTATCATACAAAATAATACAAAATGTATCGTACAAAGTAATACAAAATGTATCATACAAAGTAATACAAAATGTATCGTACAAAGTAATACAAAATGTATCATACAAAGTAATACAAACAGATCCACTATATATAAATATTTGTTTATTCGTTTTGTTTACTCACTGTTTTCATCACCTTATAAACAAAAAACAGCAACATAAAATAAAATCCCTAGCCCTTTAATACTCAAATAGCGTCAGTGTCGGAAAAGAACAAAAATTGTTCAAAAGACACCTGATAGGAATGGTGAAAGAGAGTACAAGACACAAGACTATATAAGAGAAGGTGTAGATCCAGCTATGTCCCTTCAGGATTGTCAAGCACGTCAAGCACATAAATGAGGTTCTGTGGGTGATATTTGTTTAAAGAGGGCATCCGTGGTTCATTTCCTTTATAACTACACCGAAAAGTCATTTTTGTTATCGATTAGTTTATTTTAGTTTTGTGGATGAGAAAGTTTGTGCAATGATTTTGCAACGGTCATGTTAATCAGTTATGATGATTTTTTGTGTATTTTTCTTGTCTATTTTGTAAACATTTTAGTAAATAATTTGATTATCTAAATATCGTTCAGAAGGGAAGTTAGACTGTTGAAATGGAAACAATTTGATAGGGCCCTAACCTTACTCTGAACGATCATTCAATGTAATACAAGCTCATCTTCTTAAAATTTAATGTAATGCCCAATAGTTATGTTTTTTAGGTTTTAAGTTGTATTGTTACCCCAGTAGGGTAAGTTTGTTTAAAACCATACTTTACTGAACCTAGTTAATGTGTATATATTTTAAAGTCTCCACTCCTGCACTCCTGCACTGTTTGCTCTGGGAAGGACTGTAAATACTATACTATACTATACTATACTATACTATACTATACTATACTATACTATACTATACTATACTATACTATACTATACTATACTATACTATACTATACTATACTATACTATACTATACTATACTATACTATACTATACTATACTATACTATATATATATATATATATATATATATATATATATATATATATATATATATATATATATCGAAATTTCAACACACTACGCTCGTGTCGATGTCTCGCCCCTGCCATTTCTCGTAAAAATACAATTATCCTATTTTCTTAGATTTTACGGTTCGAAATTATATTTTGAGTATTCCACTATTTGTCATTATAAAGGGTTGATATTACTACATGCAGAAGTTAAATCTACAAATTTGTATTTAGTTTAGTATTTTATAAGTTGATTAACACACGAGATATGAACAAAAACCGTTTTTAATGGCCGCCATTTCAAAATTTTCAATTCGATGTTTTGAATTTACAATTTCTCGAAACTTCTATAATGTCGTTTCTAAAAATAAATACACGGAAGAAACTTTAAAATTAAAGAAAAATTTATTAATTTGAATTTAGTTGTAAACATTAAAGTTTGGTTTTTTCCCTTAATGCAGCAAACGTTTTATTTTGAGTTTTATTTTTTCACTACTGTAAAATGAAAAAAAAACGAAACTGTGTATGTATACCGATATAAAAAGCTTGGTAACAATCTGTTTTCATGTTTTTGGCTGCAAAATACTACACAAACAATAGACCATAGACAGATATACGGTACGTAAACACAATTCCAAAAGACATTATTTTCCAAAAACCACACTGCGGACCTCAAAACGAATTCAATCTCAGCGTATTTCTGGGACACTATGTGTCTTTCAATCAGTCCATTGATGTAATTACTTTTAGTGGCAATTCGTATTTATAACATTTTATTTACATGAAATTAAAACGTAAAAGATATTAACAATACAAAAAAAAAACCTTTTTATATAAACTAGTACTGCAAAATGATATAAGCATGGTGCATTGCTGAAGGGTCCCTGTATTAAAAAAGGTCGTCTTCCTGTATAGTTTACGAAATTAAATTCTCAAGATTCCATCTTGAGTTTGTCTTTCGTGGGAAAAACAACAATATAACCAAAACACACGACAAAGAAAGGTCAGAAGTTTTAACCCACCCTGTATTTAGGGGTTCATTGTATTAATCCCCTTCCCCATTTCTGTTGAGGAAGATTAATTACCTGTATTACAAGTAAGAATTAAACGGAGACGTACGGATGGCTTAGGCTCAAGGAACGTGGCCATTTTATAATCCCTAGTATACAGTAGAGATTTATTCACAAAAAGTATTTTAAACTGTATTTCCTGTAATAGTTGAATAAATAAAATGTGAAAAATCATTAGACAAACTTCCCCACTCTGCCAACACCAAAACCAAATAAAAATGAACCAAAACTGATGGGCGCAATATTTTACGTTACGAGGCCGGAAAATTGCCTTTTTTCGTACTGGAAGTCATACAATCACGAAAAAAAAAACACTTTCCGGGCGAGTAATATACCCTATTTATAATTATACTTTATTGTAGTAACATTTACGAATGTTAACAATCATTTAATTAAACAGTAAACTATTAAAAACTAACAAACTAATAAAGGAATTATTTCTAGTTGTTACCAAAGTGAATATTTATTATAGAAATAGAATTATTCCAAATGTAAATCATTATGTGCGTAATGCATTTGGTACCATGAAATGTTTGTACTTGTTGATGTCGAAGGTACTAAACGTGATTTCCACTTTAAAAAATTTGTTTAGGTTACTCTCGACCGGTTAATTTATTTCACCTGTTATGGTAGAATTATCACAACAAGGTCTTTTGATATACATTAACTTCAACCATACCATATTAGAAGATTTCCATCCACAATGTCAAATAAGTAAGTACGTTTATTACTTAAACGTATACTTTTTAAGTAAGTAAGTAAGTTTATAACTTAAACGTGTATTTCTTAAGTAAGTAAGTACGTTTATAACTTAAACGTATACTTTTTAAGTAAGTAAGTTTATAACTTAAACGTATACTTTTTAAGTAAGTACGTTTATAACTTAAACGTATATTTCTTAAGTAAGTAAGTACATTTATAACTTAAACGTATACTTTTTAAGTAAGTGTGTTTATAACTTAAACGTATATTTCTTAAGTAAGTAAGTACATTTATAACTTAAACGTATACTTTTTAAGTAAGTAAGTTTATAACTTAAACATATACTTTTTAAGTAAGTGCGTTTATAACATAAACGTATATTTCTTAAGTAAGTAAGTACATTTATAACTTAAACGTATACTTTTTAAGTAAGTAAGTTTATAACTTAAACGTATACTTTTTAAGTAAGTAAGTTTATAACTTAAACGTATACTTTTTAAGTAAGTAAGTTTATAACTTAAACGTATACTTTTTAAGTAAGTAAGTTTATAACCTGAACGTATACTTTTTAAGTAAGTAAGTTTATAACTTAAACGTATACTTTTTAAGTAAGTAAGTTTATAACTTAAACGTATACTTTTTAAGTAAATACGTTTATAACTTAAACGTATATTTCTTAATTAAGTAAGTACATTTATAACTTAAACGTATACTTTTTAAGTAAGTAAGTTTATAACTTAAACGTATACTTTTTAAGTAAGTAAGTAAGTTTATAAATTAAACGTATACTTTTTAAGTAAGTAAGTAAGTTTATAACTTAAACGTTATTTCTTAAGTATGTAAGTAAGTTTATAACTTAAACGTATGCTTTTTAAGTAAGTAAGTTTATAACTTAAACGTATACTTTTTAAGTAGCCTAAGTAGATAAGTTTATAACTTAAAAGTATACTTTTTAAGTAAGTAAGTAAGTAAGTAAGTACGTTTATAACTTAAACGTATATTTCTTAATTAAGTAAGTACATTTATAACTTAAACGTATACTTTTTAAGTAAGTAAGTTTATAACTTAAACGTATACTTTTTAAGTAAGTAAGTAAGTTTATAAATTAAACGTATACTTTTTAAGTAAGTAAGTAAGTTTATAACTTAAACGTTATTTCTTAAGTATGTAAGTAAGTTTATAACTTAAACGTATGCTTTTTAAGTAAGTAAGTTTATAACTTAAACGTATACTTTTTAAGTAGCCTAAGTAGATAAGTTTATAACTTAAAAGTATACTTTTTAAGTAAGTAAGTAAGTAAGTAAGTACGTTTATAACTTAAACGTATATTTCTTAAGTAAGTGCGTTTATAACTTAAACGTATATTTCTTAAGTAAGTAAGTACGTTTATAACTTAAACGTATACTTTTTAAGTAAGTAATTTTATAACTTAAACCTATACTTCTTAAGTAATAGAAACTAACTAAAAGTCCTATATTGACAAGGTACCTTCAAAATTTAAAGGAAGAACAAAATTAAAACAAAGTTTTACAACTCTCAATAACAAGTAATTGTGTTTTTATATTAAATTATATTGCCTATAATAGAATAGAATATAATCGATAGGTATTACATATCGCGAACAGAAGCCGGTACTGTTATGTCTACGACGTAATGGAGTTAGCTTGGCACAGTTTAGTGTACAATAGCTTATAGCCAAACAGTTAATAAAGTACAGTCCCATGAGAAATTAGCTAAGTGTTATCAGGGTCGTCCATTTATACAAGCACTAATTGCCTTATATTGGTATTAAGCTAATTTATTTAATATAGATTAAGAGAATATCTACTGAAAATACAATATTTTTTCATATAAACATAGAACAGATAGAGTTATGTGATGGGTAAAAATATCGACGTAGACTTGTGGATATGTTTGGAAATTCCATGAGTACAATAATGTGGTTTATAGAATGATAATAATCTGCCTTTTATTTGTTAGTCGTATATAGTCTGCCACTTTCCGTATGTAAAGTGTGATATATTCCAAACGCTTGGGCCTATATTAATACAACTAGCTGATGGCGCAGTTTCACCAGGGGATAATAGTTTTATAAGAAATAATTTTTTTAGCACAACCCTAATGGTGGTGCTGTGGAAAAACATTATGCCCTAAATATAGCAACATACCAATTTTGATCAAAATCGACACATAAATAACAAAGATATGATACTTATTTAGGGGTGAAAACTCCCTAGGAGTGGACAATTTTTCAAACCTTTTCTTAGTACGTGTCTACCCCAAACCATGTTGAAAAATTCATAGCCCTATGCTTCTTGAATCCAAATATTTCGTGATCAGTCAGTGGGTTATGACTTTTATATAGAGAGAAAACGCACTTGGAGTGGAATTTTTTCAAAACCCTTTTTTAGTACACGCCTACCAAAAAATGCATAGCTCTATACTTCTTGGATCTAGAGATATGCTTTAGGGGTAAAAAACACCCTTGGAGTGGAATATTTTCAAAACCTTTTCTTAGTACTCGTCTACATACCTACCCCCAAACCATGTTAATAAATTCATAGCTCTAGTCTTCTTGGATCCAGAGATATGTTTTAGAGGTAAAAAACACCCTCGGAGTGGAATATTTTCAAATCCCTTGCTAAGTACGTGTCGACAGATATACCCCAAACCATGAAAAAAAATGGAGAGAGAGAGAGAGAGAGAGAGAGAGAGAGAGAGAGAGAGAGAGAGAGAGAGAGAGAGAGAGAGAGAGAGAGAGAGAAACAGACAGACAGACAGACAGACAGTGAGAGAGAGAGAGAGAGAGAGAGAGAGAGAGAGAGAGAGAGAGAGAGAGAGAGAGAGAGAGAGAGAGAGAGAGAGAGAGATTAGGTTTGTGACTATATTTGACCAACTTGTAACTTTTTTTTTATTTTTCTACAACTCGAAATGTTTACAAAACCTCATTGAGTTAAGCCTAATTTCCTTTGTTTTATTTTAATGTATTTTCAAACCAACTTTCCTTCCATGTTCTTGGAAATCTTGAATCTTTTCTCCAATCGGTTATTCTCTGCGAGATGAGGAACAAATCGTTAGCATATTCCATGATTAGTACCTATTTCATACTTCTTGGTTTACCACTTACACTCCAAACAACTAACATCACAATGATTGTTACTGTCAAAAGGAGATATTCCAGGGTAAATAACGTATAAATCAATCGCATTTTACCTTTTTTTTTGTAAATTTGAACACGTGACCGTTTTTTACAAAACATTACATTTTAAAACAGTATTATTTCAATCCGAAAGAGTGATTATCTTCCATAAACGAGCGTTTTTAAACAAAGGCAACATTCGCTTCCCTTGTTAAATTAATGAAAAAATTATGTATTTCCATTAGGAGAGTACATCGTTGTAGGTTATCGTAATAAAGTTTTAACGAAATCGATACTCCGATTTTTTGAGGGATAATATCTGCTAGATCAGCAACATGGCCGCTTTTATAATTTTGTCGATAACTAATTTTTTATTTGTATCACTACAGGCTAGAGTTGAGGAAAGATCAAAATCGTCACAGCAGATTGTGAGAATAGATTAATTTTATGTTTTTTAATATATGATACCCCTAAATTTTGATTTATACAACCAATAAAGAAATTACCCCATATACGTCAAAATATGACCATTCACAAAAATTTTATAGAAATCGGTCCACACGTTTGTGCTTTAAATACGACACCTATAACACAACTTCCTCTTAACTACGTGCAATTGAGATAGAAAAATGAGAAATTTATCCCCGAAATTGAAACTTACATTAAATTCTACCAAACTTTAAATTATCCAATATAGTACTTAAAAATAGAACCCACAAAATTTTCATCACGTAAATGTGCACCCTGATAGCTATGCATATTATATTTTAAAAAAAATAATAATAATAATACAGTATTATTATCGGTTATTAGGATAATTTTAATAACACAGGAGTTATGTACAATGATTATTAAAGCACGAACAAAGTTAATTAAAAATAAACAATTTCATTAAAAAAATAAAACCAGTTTAATAGTTAGACAATTAAAACCAATACATAAAGGATTAACCGAAAGCCAATACTAACATTACACACCACAAATCACATTATTTGGGAGTTACATTACTAAGTGTGATAATGTGGTGACCGATTATAATACATGACAATACTGTTAACAGGTTACTTGCTACATAATAATTGCATTTAGTATGTAAAGGTGTTTATGTATTGATGTTAACACAGAATTTATTGTTATACAGTGTGTTCAAAAACATCAGAACAGCTATCTATGATTCTAATTTAGATAGAAACATTTAAACAATCTTATTTTTGTAAAAATAATATCTACACAATAATCCTAAAATTAGGAATTATTTATAGTATGTTAGAAAAAATCTTTTATTCTATTTTTTCCTCTTTTGTGCTGTGAAAAATTGCAAATATTTTTCTTAAAGTAGAGCAAAAATATATTCCCCTCCCCTTCCCAAGATTTATAGCCGATCAAATTTGACATTTCAAATTAAATATATATATATATATATATATATATATATATATATATATATTGTATAATCAATACTGGTACCATTTACCTTTCGCATTTTCGCATTTTGGCAGTGAGGTAGGGGGATTGCAATAGGTAATTGCTACATCCTGTATCACCTTAGGAGGATATTTTTCGCTTCGTGTAATATATCCGATATAAAGTTATTAATGTCATTTGGCCTAGTTTTATAAATATTGCTTTTAAGTATCCTCGCAAAATTTAAAGATACCTACTTCCATTAAATCTCTCCGAACTATTTTGGCAAAGTTTGATCCAGAAGATATCATAAATTTAATCGGTAATAGAAGACGCTCCATTTTTAAGGTTAAATAAAACAAATTTGGGAAAAAATCACTGTTTCGAATTTCTAGACGTCCTCTGAGACAAATGTGTAAGGTGTGTAGTTTCGGCTCACCCTATAGATGGAGGTGGTTTGATTTATTTTCACTTTATGTTCGACAACTACTGAACTGACATTTTTAGTGACAGCTAGTCTTGATTCGTACTTATTTATTTTTAGAAATGCGTCATTGAGAAAGTGTGTGCATTATTTTAGCAAAGTTTAATTGTTATGCCAAGATGAAACATTCATTTAAGAAGCTTTAGAAGTAAACTGCTTCGTCAGGAGTGGTTATATTTTCAAATAACTAGGGGGGGGGGATAAAATACCGTAAAGTTTGAATTATAACGACACAAGTATTTTAAAATTTTTTTAATGTATTAAAAACGTAATCTTGTTTTTTTAATCAAGCTATACACAAACTCTTACTCATTTATTTGATGCATAATTTAATTTTGATTGCGGCCTATATATTACACTACGGTGTACAGAAGGGTGTAAAATCCGACGATCGTAAAGTGTTCCCTGTCAAAATTATAGCTCAAGGATTTGCATAGAAATAAGCATCCTGCTAGTCACAGATGCAAAGTCTAGTGTTAGAGTATAAACCTGTGTAACAAATGGTTAAAATTATTTCAGGGAGATTAATTACCGAAGTTTATGGAAGAATTTTGTTACTGTGGATTTATTTAAATAAAATATTAAACCTAGCATATAACGGAGAACGGGATTTTGTTATTATACAGATATTTTAATTTAAAAAAAATCTCTAAGGAAGATACATTAAAACAACAAAAAACGATGTCTTTAATTTGAATATTTGGCATTTCGTTTGTATGTGCGTTTATGACAGTTACGACTAAATTGTTCTAGCTATAGTTATGAAATTGAAAAATATTGGTGTTTACCTCTAGTCAAACCTAGTGTTTTTTTTTTTTTTATTAATTGTTGTTTAATATTTCGATCATCATCGGCTTATAATTAGGATTATTAGACGTAAAATAAAGAGCTCTAGCCCTCTAATAAGATAATAACATCAGAGACAGTAAATAAAATGAAATAGACTAGAGAAATCTATATAAAATGTTGAGCTTGACCTATGAGAAAAATTATACAGTATAACAAACACACAGAACACAATTCTCATAAAACAATACTCCCAAGTATCAGATATAAGTTATAGTTTGATTGGTGTAGCTCGTGTATCACTGAAGAGGACGACCTTGTCGTTGAAACGCGTCTGATACTTGGGCGTATTTTTTTTATGAGAATTGTGTTCTGTGTGTTTGTTATACTGTAGAGAAATCTGATAGCCAAAATGAAAGAGAGAGATCTAAAGTTCAGATACAACAATGATACCTCGTGATTTGCCACCTGGCACTCACAGTACCTAAACGCCTGAAGATAGAAAACTATGTATGTATTCCTTGTTTTTATTTCATTCTTTATTTTTAAAATGGCAGCCACTCGTAAAACTTCCTTGACTCAAAGGATCTCAGAAAGGATATAACCACAAACAACTCGAAATCAATTTAAGATCCATCACAACTTTTCTTATACAATGTATTAACATCTGCTGTATTCTACAATCCTGAAAGAAGAAGACTTTCTTAAACAATGAAAAGAACAGTGGATAACAGTCTCTCCTTTACTCTTTCCTTCTCATAACAAACACTAATCCTAATGCAAGTCCATGAGTGTTTCATCGTGTTGTTTAAAGGGGAAAACCTCACGGTTATCAACGGCTTCAAAGACCATCAGTCATCGAGCATTATAATACCGTCACGGTTGGACAAAAAACAAAGAGTTGGTTAAAAGCGAGCTAATATGAAAGATATAAGAGAGGGATATAACCCAGGACTAATCGAAAAATCTGTAGATCCAGCTTATGTCTCCTCATGATTGATAAATGGATCTACAACTTTTCTCTTTTTAAAGCTTTAATGTCCAAGATGTACTTTGCAATGAACAAGAAAACATCCTAGCTGACTAAACAGTTTCCACTGTCTTTTGATAGTCAGACCATGTCACCACACCACTCTGCCATGCGCAGTAGTTACATATTCTTCTGTTTGGAACTTTCCAGCTCTACACCTTGTATACACAAACATGCTCAGTGTCTACCACCACCTCTAATCTGGAGCAATCTGTCTTCAAACTTTCACTCAGCTACACTCCCTTCTTTCATCGTCACAGATAGAAGCAGATCCACGGTTGTTCTATATTAGCAAAGACTACATAAATACTATAAGACACGACATGCCCACGTTAAATATTCTACGCTTATTCTTGAGTTGTCCAATACCCGCTAGGTTGCTCTGCTAGAGAATCTGAAGTTGATGTGACTGGCGCTAGGTGGCTCTACGGTCAAACAATGTTTCAGGCGGGTAAGGGAAAACGCACTGATGCCACATATGGGACCAGAGATGCGAGGGAAGGTCGAGAATCGCTTATTTCAGCGCACGAACTGACAACACTGACTATGCTGACGGAAGTAAGTGAGAAGGTTTGTGAGAGAGAGGTCAACAGTTGTACAGTCTCAACCAAGTGGGATGCGTACAGTCAAGCACCTGCTGCTAGCGCTTTCTGATAGCTGTGTGTCAAACTTGTGACGAACAGCACCCTTAAAGCGTATACTATTTCCCTATCCTATGTCTTGTCTTATAGTATTTATGTAGTCATTGATATTAGTAAACCAACAGCTGTACTAACCACACATAAATCAAAAAAAATTTGTGGATTTCAATTTAGAACGTAACACACAAGTCTACCTACCATTTCAAGGACAAGTTACAGGTGTAATTAAAATTCATTAATTTCCAAATATGTTTTATAACAATCGCACCTGTCAGTTTTCATTTAATTATAATCTGGGCAATGAAATAAACGCATTTTCCCAACTCAAATAAAATATTAAACTGAATTTTCAATACGCAAACATTGACGTCACGTGTTTGTTTTTCTTTTTTAATTAAAGTTAGATTTTACTCTTTGATTTTGTTGGGGATTTAATTTAAACTCGTTGTGAGTTTGTTTCCGTGCAAATTGATTGGAAACGTTTTAAATCCAACACATTAAAGACAAAAATACCCGGCATTGTGTTTTTACGCTGACAATTGCATTTTGTTTTTGTTCTATTTGTCGATTTGTTTTCCTGGGTGTTGGTGATAACATATTGCCAAGCTGCAGGAAAATTTATATTCTAGGGAAGAAAATTTAAGTAAACCTTTATGAACTTACCGTCTAATAGTCTTATTTAAAACTTCCAACGACGGCCGTTTCGGCTATTCAGCCATTATATAGCCGTGGACACTGAACAGACCACACGCAATAAAAATGTGCGAGCGTGTATTCGTTAATATTTGTGAACTAGTGTGCATAAGTGTTTTTACGTGTAATATGTGCTTTTAATTTTATAATGACGAAGAACAATAGTCCTTAACTTGAAAATGGCTGAATAGCCGAAACGGCCGTCGTTGGAAGTTTTAAATAAGACTATTAGACGGTAAGTTCAAAAAAGTTTACCTAATAAACAATAGTCGGTATGGCGAACATAAACAATAATAAGAAAATTTACGTTCTTTAAATTCAAATTGATATCTTGTGTAATATTACCTTATTTTTCCCCCAAAAACATACTAAATTTTCAAAACCGATGTCAGGAAAAATTCTAAAATAGTTTGAAACTTCTAAAAAACAAGACATCGCTTTTATTTTGAGAGCTTGAAGTTGAAATACCACAAAACATGACATTAACTTTATAAATTAGGACAGTTTATTCACGCAATTTGTTTTAATTTTCCACATACATGAAGAATAAATAAAGTTATTTGATAGAGCAACAAACCGATGTTGGCGTATTTACTGATATATCAGTTTTGAGGTTACATAGGTCCTAAACCGTGGTGTCTGTCTGTCTATCCTTTGACGTCTCTCCGATGTGCAATGTTACGTGGACCGATTTAATCAAATTTGGTAACCAGACAGATTATAACCATATGTCGAGGAATAACAGTTAGCAGATATATCAAAATTAGAAGACAACTGTCGTAAGAAAAAATACAAAATGACGATTTTCTGTTGTAACGATTTTGAACTAATTCAAATACCCAAACGGAACGTACGGGTAGGTATTTCTTCAACTTTTTTAGATTATCAGTTAACGGTAAACATACTGAAATGTGAACATTAAAGTACCAAACATGTGTACAACATCTCAAGTCAAAAAATATTACGGTTCTGATTTTATTAGCATAAAACAAAAATTAACGTTGTTCGAGTTTAATCAAATATTTATTACGGAGACGCGTTTTGGCGCAATTAAAACAAGATTAGACACTATTTAAGTACTTAAATGATTTTTCAAAAACGACGACAATTTCCCTTTTTAATAACATCTACTGGACTGATTTTCTGAGCTATATTATTGATTACGATTAATCTTAGATGTTTTTGATTTTGAGAAGAAGTTCTGTGCAATGTTTTTGCACCGTTTAATATAATTCCTTAAAGGATGCCGTAAACGACCGTTCTTTTAACAAAGAAATGGAGTAACTCCAGAGCACGGATAACTCCAAGTGAATTGTCGTCAACAACTACGACAAGAGTTTAGCCAAACTCATGTAGGAAGTCGCAAACTCACGGATTTAAATATATATTTATTGTTTACAGGTCGTTATTTTTATCCTTTTTCGTTTAAACTCATTCAATGCAGATGTTGTTCCTTTTCACAGATATTTTGAACAGTTTCTCCTCTCGCTTCCGACTTTTGTACAACGGCAAGTAAATCAATAATTGAAATTCGGGTCTATAGTAGTTAATTTCTGTCACCATTTTGAAAAATACTCTGAAGAACATCATCGGATAGAGGGACAAAATTAGAAGCTTTAATTTCCATACACATTGTCAAACAGAGAAGAATATATGTTGAAATATGCAATTATTTCATACGCAAATGTTTTTATTAATAAATAACTCGGCTCAATTTGGCCGTATTTGTAATTGAAAATGTAATAAATATTGCAACTCATACAATAACGTGTTAAATACAATCCAAGGTTCATTATCTTTCCTATAATTTAAAAAAATCACCCTTTTCTCGTACTATATTATATTTAAAAAAAAGTCTAAATTCATTCCGATAGTGTTTTACCTTCCTGTAATGAGTTACTTCAAGTCATTGATTATATTCGCTTCGCTCCTCCAATTAATGAAAGGACGAGTCTAAGTGGATAATTAATTAATCATTGTCCATTAAATGATGGCAGATGGGTAGGTGTAATTAATCTTCATATTTAAATAAAATTTGAAAGAAACTGGTAAAGCCGAATTTGAGAAATTATGTTTGTTATAACATCCACGTAGCTGACAACTAACGTAAGGTATTAATACGTTTCTCTGAATCACTAAAGGTTACACGTGAGGACATTTTGATCAAATTCGACGCAACCTATTGTGAAAATATCGTAAAGTTGTGTTCTTTCGAATGGCAGGTACCCCAATATTTTAAGTTATAGAAAAAATTAAAAAACGTTTCTCCAAATATACCAAAATATACCTACTACCCAAATTTGATTAAATCCGCAACACGTTTGTACTGTAAAAGCGACAACTATTGCATACCTTTCTACGTATAAATTAATTGAGATGGTAAAATGATAAGTTTATCTCCGTTATTGAAATTTACATCAAATTCTTCCCACACTATGCGGCGCGAAGCGGGGGGGTGGTATGCTAACAATACACATGAACTATTTAGGGTTTGATTGGATGTGTGAGGGTAGGTCGTCGGCCTGGAAACGGTGAGTGTCAGTCTGGACTGAGAACTAGGCAAATCGACAGACTCAGTCATCCAGCATTGATGCGCGTTTACATGCTAAATAATAATAATTAATAAACTATTCTATAGTAAACTAAATATTATATCATATTTGCTAGGGGTTTAGCTCCAATAACTCAGTGGTTCTTAGGTAACTAAAAGACCAAAATGGCCGACTAGCCACGTATCACATCTTGACGGGGTTATCACAGCACCATAACACCCCTGGGTTAAAGACCCATCCCAATCTGGCCTAGTGTACCATTATTTGTTTGGAGTAAATTAGGGTAAATTAGTAAGAAGAAACTTAATCTAAATACAGATGAATGGAAGTGTGCGCTGGTCCGAAATCGTTGGCTTCTGCACTATAACTGTGGTCTTTGAACCACTTCGGCACATGCCAACTAGCAGGATGTGGGAATAGGCTAGACTAGTAATATAAGTACAGTAATCCTAGTATGCGGCAACCCACAATGCACGGAACCCCAAAATCTACTGCGCCCGGTATTGAAGGGGCCAACAGTGGTGAAAAAACACTACAACTTTAAATTCTCACATAACATACAATCCAGTAAATTCGTAGCTACGTGATTTATTAACTTAAAAAACTAAATAAAATAAAAATGTTTGTAATTATATCATTGTAGGCTATTAGGATAATTTTAATAACCCAGAAGTAATGCACAATAATTATTAAAGTGCGAACAAGGAACGAAAGTAGCCTACTTCATTATAAACATAAGAAGTTAATACGTTTTCAATTATAGGATAAACCTAAAACCAATATTAAAGTTACAATTGACACTAAATTGTATGTTGAAATTGCCACGAAACACATTAATGTGAGAGAATTACATTATTGAGTGTGATAATTTGGTGCCCAAATATAACACATAACAATTTAGTTAACAGTTTTACCTGGTACGTAATAATTGCATTTAGTATGTAAAGGTACATTGCAAACCTATGTAATGTTGTTAACACAGATTTTATTGTTATACAGGGTGTTGAAAAAACATCAGAACTAAACATCTATCTCTGGTTCTAATTTAGATAGAAACATGATACAAACGAATTTTTGTAAAAAATATCCCCCTTTATCTACACAATGAGCCTAAAATTAGGTACTATATAGAAGATAAACCACTTATCGATTAATTATAAAATTATTCCGCTTTATTCGTAAAAAACAATTCAATTTAGTTTTATTTTCTCTTAAAGTGAAGGAAAGAAATATTTTGTACAAATACGTTTCACTACTCCTCTTCCCAGATGTAGCAGAAAAAATTAGACATTTTATTGAACTTGTCCTTTGTATAATAAATACTTGAACAGTATCCTTTCTTCAGTTTGGTGGTGAGCTAAGTGATGGTAGTACCATTTTGAAGTATCTCAGGAGAGATTTTTTGCAGCTTCATGTTATATTTCCGATGTATTGAGTCGTTGATATTATTTGAGTCGGAGAAGGTAGATGATCTTACAAGTCATACCTTTGTATCGCTCAGGCGTATTTATGGTTTTGGTAAAGAAGATAGCCTACCATTGTGTCTCTCAGACGTATTTAATGTTTTGGTAAAGAAGATAGCCTACCTTTGTGTCTCTCAGACGTATTTATTCTTTTGGTAAAAAAGATAGCCTACCTTTGTGTCTCTCAGACGTATTTATTGTTTTGGTAAAGAAGATAGCCTACCTTTGTGTCTCTCAGACGTATTTATTGTTTTGGTAAAGAAGATAGCATACCTTTGTGTCTCTCAGGCGTATTTATTGTTTTGGTAAAGAAGATAGCCTACCTTTGTGTCCCTCAGGCGTATTTATTGTTTTGGTAAAGAAGATAGCCTACCTTTGTGTCTCTCAGACGTATTTATTGTTTTGGTAAAGAAGATAGCATAACTTTGTGTCTCTCAGACGTATTTATTGTTTTGGTAAAGAAGATAGCATAACTTTGTGTCTCTCAGACGTATTTATTATTTTGGTGAAGAAGATAGCCTACCTTTGTGTCTCTCAGACGTATTTATTGTTTTGGTAAAGAAGATAGCCTATCTTTGTGTCTCTCAGGCGTATTTATTGTTATGGTAAAGAAGATAGCATAACTTTGTGTCTCTCAGACGTATTTATTGTTTTGGTAAAGAAGATAGCCTACCTTTGTGTCTCTCAGACGTATTTATTGTTTTGGTAAAGAAGATAGCCTATCTTTGTGTCTCTCAGACGTATTTATTGTTTTGGTAAAGAAGATAGCATAACTTTGTGTCTCTCAGACGTATTTATTGTTTTGGTAAAGAAGATAGCATAACTTTGTGTCTCTCAGACGTATTTATTATTTTGGTGAAGAAGATAGCCTACCTTTGTGTCTCTCAGACGTATTTATTGTTTTGGTAAAGAAGATAGCCTATCTTTGTGTCTCTCAGGCGTATTTATTGTTATGGTAAAGAAGATAGCATAACTTTGTGTCTCTCAGACGTATTTATTGTTTTGGTAAAGAAGATAGCCTACCTTTGCTACGTTAATGAGTAGAGACATCGGTTACGTAAGACAATGCCGAAAAAAAATCACTATTTTGAGTTTTAGGCTGTACTTTGAGGATGAATTTATAAGGTACCTATATTCGGCTCATTCCTGTAGATACAGGAGTTCAATTTATACAAATTAATTGGGTTCATTTTAACTTAATTGTTGACAACTATCGCACTGACATGTTATGGTGACAACTAGTCTTGATTTGTTTTTCTTTAAATTAGGGATGATTAACTAAGAAAATTTGTGGTGTATTTTAGCACGGTATATTTGTTATGACGAGCTGAAACTTTCATAAATACTCTTTAGAAACAAACTGCTACGTCAGAATTTGTTCAAATATGAAATGGGAGGGATAGACTGTTTTAAGTATATTTTTGTTCAAACAAAAATATTATAAAAGTAATCTATTTTTAAAATCAAGCTATACACAAACTCTTACTCATTTATTTGATGCATAATTTAATTTTGACTGCGGCCTACATATTACACTACGGTGTACAGAAGGGTGTAAAATCCGACGGTCGTAAAGTGTTCCCTGTCAAAATTATAGCTCAAGGATTTGCATAGAAATAGGCAACTTGCTAGTCACAGATGCAAAGTCTAGTGTTAGAGTATAAACCTGTGTAACAAATGTTTCAAATCATTTGAGGGAGATTAATTAGTGAAGTTTATGGAAGAGTTTTGTTGCTGTGGATTTATTTTAATAAAATATTAAATCTAGTACTCAGTTGAGAACTGGATTTTGTTATTATATGGAAATTGTAGTTTTAAAAATACTTAAGACATGTGATAGAAAATATATCAGGTCAAACAAGTGATATCTTTAAATTGACTCTTTGTTTGTGTGTTTGTGACTAAACACCTTTATAAATCGTCATGAATATAGTTATTTAGAATTATTTAGAAGTTGTCAATTTTTTTTATCTATCAGTCGTATTTTTAATAAATTTTGTTTAAAATTGGTAAATTCAATCACAATAAGGTGGTTGGAAATGATTTTTTTTATTCACAGTTCCTATGGACACGTCCTAATCTAGTATTACATTCAGGGAAATGTTACTTTTATATTGTTTAATTTTCGGTGCCAATCTCGAAATTGTTCGAGTAAAAACTATACGAGAGACACTGTTAAGAACTTACTTTTCTAGTTTTCTAATATGTGAAATAAATTAAAGTAACCCTATTCGATGTCTTAAGCAGAGTATATGGTGAAATGTGACGACTTAGGCTACAAATGTTTTTATTACAAAAAATAACTCATCTCATATTTGGCGATATTTCCACTTTGAAGATATGAAACATAAATAATATAATAAATTAATTACAATCCAACTTTGGTTTTAATATTAAATGTCTATTTTATTAAAAAAACAGGAATTACTGATGCGGATATAAAAATAAATATAAATAAAAAACAAGGAAAACGTTGATTTATATACTAATGTGGTTTCAATAAATATTGTAATACCAAAAATATACAAAAAAAGGTAGTTTTGTCACTTTCCCATCCCCAAAACCAACCAAAACTAATCTTAATCATAAAAGTCAATTCCGTAGTTGTCATTTAAAAATGTAAATGAAACTTGGACCCAATTATTAAAACAATATTTATAAATTTGAACAACGCTTAAATTTCCTTTTCTTGTGCCTTAAACGTGTTCTCAGCGTAAATTGTATTTGATTAAAAGCAAGTTTTCAAACACCACAGTTAAAGATAATTTCTATTTTATGCTAATTATTAATAAACACTATATTTATGAATTGCAATTTTTCGTAGTGATAATGCTTGCATCTCACTTAATTATTATTATTATTATTATTATTTTTACCAATAACTCACCAATCAACAGTTTTAGACAGAGGCACCTATTACGTTATGTTTGGGTCCTTAGATGCTGTACCGGATCAAAATCTTTAGAGCTGATTTTTATGAAATATTTATTTTTATGAATTATAAGAAAGAACTTAATTTTTAAATATATCTTTATATCTTATTTAATGGTAATAAATATATGAATTTGTCCTGTTTACTTTCTTGCCTTTATTATCCTTTATTATAATTATTAAAATAAGCAATTGAGGAGAAGACACACAACCATTATTAATATAAACTGAACCAATAGCTATTTTTTTAACTATATCTGACAGCTTACTTTAAAGGGGTTCTCCCTTTGCTTTACGTAATATTTTTTGGACTGTATTCACATTTTCAAAACTTGTCCATCGTTTTCCAATATGGTGTCCAACTTTATAATATCTTATAAAAACGCTAAATTTTATGATAAATTGAGATATGGTAAATTGTGTTTTATTTTAAATTTATAAACGTAACCGTTAAGCAGCTAAAGCCACTCTTAAACGTACTTTTGACTTGGTGCCGTTGTAGACATTTTTCTTTGGAGAACAATTAAAAAGCAAAACCGTCGTACAGAACTCGGCTTGCAACAACTGAGGATATGATATCCAGGATCCGGAGCTATGTGCAACTCTTTTGGTGAAGCAAAGGTACTTCATTCTCAACGATCACCCAGAAAACGCTTACAAATGTGTCGAACCTAATGGAGAGGTTTTCCTGAACTTAGTTACATATCTAGACACACATGATTTGCTTAATTCTTTATCAAAGTTTAAGAGATCTGAGACAAAATCATTTACAACAATTATTGTTTCTGCTTCTCTAGAGTTGCTCTTAACACCACTTATTAAGTTTAACTAATAAACAAAATTGTACAGTTATTAAACAATCTTTAATGTTATTAGCCTTTCTAAATGTCCTTAAGAGACTTGAAAAGGTTTAAAGAGGTTGTAAGACTCTTTGTCTTGAACCAGTTTTAGATTTAAGCACAGCCAGATCATACTGGTGAGAAACTCGACATTTTTACTCACCAACAGTGGTTTTGTCATTTCCGAAAGATTTTGCGAAACTTATACAATTTGCTCTGTTATAACTTTAGAACGAAGTTTTATGATTTTGGTTTCGTATTTATCACGACTTGATGAGGCAGAAAATTCAAAGTGACCATAAACACTTAACCATGAGGAGAGAGACCAACTAGACTGTTCTGTTATCTCGAATTTGTAGCACATCCGATCATTCACAGTTATCCGTGATTACGAGTTATCTGTTGAACCAACTAAAAGTATTTACCCCTTCATTACGTTCGGCTAAGCTTTGCTGCATTTTAAGTTGCCTATCCAAGCTAGTTCCAAGGCGCTGTCACAAAGTTACCTGTTAGTTTACTTTAGTTCAGACACTTATATATTGTTTGAAGGCAGTAATTTTCGTACTATGTTTTTTTAATTTATTATATTCAGTACAGATGAAATTTAGGATAGTTATGATGTTTTTTTTTTTCACGTTTTAATATTAAATCTATAATCAGTAATTATGAATTAAATTAATTAAACCAATTTTAATCCGCAATTTACACACAAAAATTTAACAAAGTTAATTAAAAGTAGATAATTAAATAATTGAAATCTGTAAAATACTTGATTAGAAATGCAGTTAATAAGTAGACAATTAAAACCAATGCGTAATAGGATTAACATAAAGCCAATATTAAAGTTACAATTGGCTATAAATCATATCGTAATTGCCGCAAAATACATTATTGTGAGAGAATTACATTATTCAGTTTGATAATGTGGTGCCTAAATATGATACATTATAATTTTGTTTAATAGGTTTACCTGGAATAAAAAAATTATTATTTGTATCTGAAAGTGACGGGGTAATAATGTTAACATAGATTTTATTTTTAAATAAATAAGTTGGTAGACAATATCAAGAAACCAGTTAGAAACTGGAATTATATTAATATGATGACCAAATTAGCAAAAGACATTATATAGAACAATAAACAAAAAAAAATAAAAGTATCACAAAACTTGTATAACTGTAAACAACTGAGGAGGATAACTTATTTGTTCAATGGTTCATGGCGATACTCACAATAAGAAAAACAAGGATTCTTCACCAAACCATAAAAACAAGAAACAAAATTAAGATCCCTAAAAATCTATTATTTTGTTTTACAATACCCTTATGTACATTTCGATGACATAATCATCATCCTCAGTGGTTTACATTAAACATTACATAAAACTGTCGAAATGTACGTAAGGTTATTGTATGAAACACTAGATTTATCTAATCTATTCTTGAGCCCGGTTTTTCTACTTTCCATCACTTCCTACTCTGACTGTAAGAGGTTTATATTTTAAACACTTTCTCACATATACGTAGTCTAAAGAATCCCCTTGGGTCACAAAGAATAGTTTGTGGAATGATGTCTGTCTGTATCTAAAGTCCAAAGAATCCCCTTGGGTCACAAAGAATAGTTTGTGGAATGATGTATGTCTGTATCTAAAGTCCAAAGAATCCCCTTGGGTCACAAAGAATAGTTTGTGGAATGATGTATGTCTGTATCTATAGTCTAAAGAATCCCATTGGGTCACAAAGAATAGTTTGTGGAATGATGTCTGTCTGTATCTAAAGTCCAAAGAATCCCCTTGGGTCACAAAGAATAGTTTGTGGAATGATGTATGTCTGTATCTATAGTCTAAAGAATCCCCTTGGGTCACAAACAATAGTTTGTGGAATGATGTATGTCTGTATCCATAGTCTAAGGAATCCCTTTGGGTCACAAAGAATAGTTTGTGGAATGATTTATGTCTGTATCTATAGTCTAAGGAATCCTCTTGGGTCACAAAGAATAGTTTGTGGAATGATGTCTGTCTGTATCTATAGTCTAAGGAATCCCTTTGGGTCACAAAGAATAGTTTGTGGAATGATGTATGTCTGTATCTAAAGTCTAAAGAATCCCCTTGGGTCTCAAAGAATAGTTTGTGGAATGATGTATGTCTGTATCTAAAGTCTAAAGAATCCCCTTCGGTCACAAAGAATAGTTTGTGGAATGATGTATGTCTGTATCTATAGTCTAAAGAATCCCATTGGGTCACAAAGAATAGTTTGTGGAATGATGTCTGTCTGTATCTAAAGTCCAAAGAATCCCCTTGGGTCACAAAGAATAGTTTGTGGAATGATGTATGTCTGTATCTATAGTCTAAAGAATCCCCTTGGGTCACAAACAATAGTTTGTGGAATGATTTATGTCTGTATCTATAGTCTAAGGAATCCTCTTGGGTCACAAAGAATAGTTTGTGGAATGATGTCTGTCTGTATCTATAGTCTAAGGAATCCCTTTGGGTCACAAAGAATAGTTTGTGGAATGATGTATGTCTGTATCTAAAGTCTAAAGAATCCCCTTGGGTCACAAAGAATAGTTTGTGGAATGATGTCTGTCTGTATCTAAAGTCTAAGGAATCCCCTTGGGTCTCAAAGAATCGTTTGTGGAATGATGTCTGTCTGTATCTATAGTCTAAGGAATCCCCTTGGGTCACAAAGAATAGTTTGTGGAATGATGTATGTCTGTATCTAAAGTCTAAAGAATCCCCTTGGGTCTCAAAGAATCGTTTGTGGAATGATGTCTGTCTGTATCTATAGTCTAAGGAATCCCCTTGGATCTCAAAGAACCGTTTGTGGAATGATGTCTGTCTGTATCTATAGTCTAAGGAATCCCCTTAGGTCTCAAAGAATCGTTTGTGGAATGATGTCTGTCTGTATCTATAGTCTAAGGAATCCCTTTGGGTCACAAAGAATAGTTTGTGGAATGATGTATGTCTGTATCTAAAGTCTAAAGAATCCCCTTGGGTCACAAAGAATAGTTTGTGGAATGATGTCTGTCTGTATCTAAAGTCTAAGGAATCCCCTTGGGTCTCAAAGAATCGTTTGTGGAATGATGTCTGTCTGTATCTATAGTCTAAGGAATCCCCTTGGGTCACAAAGAATAGTTTGTGGAATGATGTATGTCTGTATCTAAAGTCTAAAGAATCCCCTTGGGTCTCAAAGAATCGTTTGTGGAATGATGTCTGTCTGTATCTATAGTCTAAGGAATCCCCTTGGATCTCAAAGAACCGTTTGTGGAATGATGTCTGTCTGTATCTATAGTCTAAGGAATCCCCTTAGGTCTCAAAGAATCGTTTGTGGAATGATGTCTGTCTGTATCTATAGTCTAAGGAATCCCCTTTGGGTCTCAAAGAATCGTTTGTGGAATGATGTCTGTCTGTATCTATAGTCTAAGGTATCCCCTTGGGTCTCAAAGAATCGTTTGTGGAATGATGTCTGTCTGTATCTATAGTCTAAGGAATCCCCTTTGGGTCTCAAAGAATCGTTTGTGGAATGATGTCTGTCTGTATCTATAGTCTAAGGTATCCCCTTGGGTCTCAAAGAATCGTTTGTGGAATGATGTCTGTCTTTATCTATAGTCTAAGGAATCCCCTTGGGTCTCAAAGAATCGTTTGTGGAATGATGTCTGTCTGTATCTATAGTCTAAGGAATCCCCTTGGGTCACAAAGAATAGTTTGTGGAATGATGTCTGTCTGTATCTAAAGTCTAAGGAATCCCCTTGGGTCTCAAAGAATCGTTTGTGGAATGATGTCTGTCTGTATCTATAGTCTAAGGAATCCCCTTGGGTCACAAAGAATAGTTTGTGGAATGATGTATGTCTGTATCTAAAGTCTAAAGAATCCCCTTGGGTCTCAAAGAATCGTTTGTGGAATGATGTCTGTCTGTATCTATAGTCTAAGGAATCCCCTTGGATCTCAAAGAACCGTTTGTGGAATGATGTCTGTCTGTATCTATAGTCTAAGGAATCCCCTTAGGTCTCAAAGAATCGTTTGTGGAATGATGTCTGTCTGTATCTATAGTCTAAGGAATCCCTTTGGGTCACAAAGAATAGTTTGTGGAATGATGTATGTCTGTATCTAAAGTCTAAAGAATCCCCTTGGGTCACAAAGAATAGTTTGTGGAATGATGTCTGTCTGTATCTAAAGTCTAAGGAATCCCCTTGGGTCTCAAAGAATCGTTTGTGGAATGATGTCTGTCTGTATCTATAGTCTAAGGAATCCCCTTGGGTCACAAAGAATAGTTTGTGGAATGATGTATGTCTGTATCTAAAGTCTAAAGAATCCCCTTGGGTCTCAAAGAATCGTTTGTGGAATGATGTCTGTCTGTATCTATAGTCTAAGGAATCCCCTTGGATCTCAAAGAACCGTTTGTGGAATGATGTCTGTCTGTATCTATAGTCTAAGGAATCCCCTTAGGTCTCAAAGAATCGTTTGTGGAATGATGTCTGTCTGTATCTATAGTCTAAGGAATCCCCTTTGGGTCTCAAAGAATCGTTTGTGGAATGATGTCTGTCTGTATCTATAGTCTAAGGTATCCCCTTGGGTCTCAAAGAATCGTTTGTGGAATGATGTCTGTCTGTATCTATAGTCTAAGGAATCCCCTTTGGGTCTCAAAGAATCGTTTGTGGAATGATGTCTGTCTGTATCTATAGTCTAAGGTATCCCCTTGGGTCTCAAAGAATCGTTTGTGGAATGATGTCTGTCTTTATCTATAGTCTAAGGAATCCCCTTGGGTCTCAAAGAATCGTTTGTGGAATGATGTCTGTCTGTATCTATAGTCTAAGGAATCCCCTTGGGTCTCAAAGGATCGTTTGTGGAATGATGTCTGTCTGTATCTATAGTCTAAGGAATCCCCTTGGGTCTCAAAGAATCGTTTGTGGAATGATGTCTGTCTGTATCTATAGTCTAAGGAATCCCCTTGGGTCTCAAAGAATCGTTTGTGGAATGATGTCTGTCTGTATCTATAGTCTAAGGAATCCCCTTGGGTCACAAAGAATCTTTTGTGGAACGACGTATGTCTGTATCTAAAGTCTAAAGAATCCCATTGTGTCACAAAGAATTGTTTGTGGAACGATGTATGTCTGTATCTAAAGTGTAAAGAATCCCCTTGTGTCACAAAGAATCGTTTGTGGAACAATGTATGTCTATATCTAAAGTCTAAAGAACCCCTTGGTTCACAAATAATCGTTTGTGGAACAATGTATGTCTGTATCTAAAGTCTAAACTCAGCAACGTACCAACTGCACGCTATTTTTGTCTTTAATATGTTCGATTTAAAAAAAAAGTGACAATCAATTTGTACGGAAACACATTCACAACGAGTTTAAATTAAATCCCGACTAAAATCAATCACTAACATCTAGCTTTAATTAAAGAAAATAAAGAACATGTGACGTCAATGTTTGTGTATTGGGAATTCAATTTAACATTTCAGTTGAGTTGGGGAAAACGCATTTATTGCATTGCACAGATTATAATTAAATGAAACAGACAGAAGCTATTGTTAACCGAATGTTGTATTAAATGTTTAGAATATTAATAAATTTTAATTACATCTGCAATTTGTTGTTGAAATTGGTAGATAGACTTGTGTCACTTTCCAGTCTGGATAAAATTAAAACAATATATTTCTCATATGTGTTTTCTTAACTCAGATACGGTGTTGCTCTTTGGGGGAACTCAGTATAGTCTGGAAATATCTTCGTAAGAGAATTATAAGAATAATTTGTAATTAAAAGGTAAACAAATTTTTAACTCTTCCTTGTACATACATCCTGAATGCCCTGCTCTTTTTTACAAATAATTATATGAATGTTCTTATTAAGATTACTTGTATTGTATTATATGTATATTAATTTGTAATGTATATATCTTTATCATGACAACTCAAATGTTTACTGCAGTAAAGCATTTGTACAACAAATGAAGCTAATAAATCAATCAATAAAAGAACTATATATTTAAATTTCGTTATGATTGATAGAAGGGTTTAGTCGTAACTCCGTCACAAACACACATACAGATTAAATGTAAAGTAGTTAATTTAAAAATATACATCGTTTTCCTCCTTTGAAAAGCCCTAAAGTTTAAAAAAATAATAATTTCCCTATCACAACAAAATCATGTTCGCCGTGTACTAGGTTTAATATTTTGTTTAAATAAATCCACAATAACAAAACTCTTCCATAAACTTTAGTAATTAATCTCCCTGAAATAAAATTAACCATTTGTTACACAGGTTTATATTCTAACACTAGACTTTGCATCTGTGACTAGCAGGCTGCCTATTTCTATGCAAATCCTTGAGCTATAATTTTGACAGGGAACACTTTACGACCGCCGGATTTTACACCCTTCTGTACACCGTAGTGTAATATGTAGGCCGCAGTCAAAATTAAATTATGCATCAAATAAATGAGTAAGAGTTTGTCTATAGCTTGATTTAAAAAATAGATTAGTTTTATAATAAATTTTGTAAACACAAAAATTTTGCAAATTTTTGTATCAGTATAGTTCAAACTGTACGGTAATTAACCCCCCCCCCCCTATTTGAAAATAAGTTCTTATAACTTAGCAGTTTATTTCTAAAGCGTTTAAATGAAAGTTTCATCTTGGCATAACAGATCAACTTTACTAAAATAAGGCACAAACTTTTTGAGTGAATAATTCTTAAAATAATCAAGAACGAATCAAGAATAGCTGTCACTAAAAATGTCAGTTGGATAGTTTTCGAACATAAAGTGGAAATAAATAAAATCACCTCTATCTATAGAGTGAGCCAAAAATACGTACCTTTTATACATTCGTTCCAAAAGGATATCCAAAAACTCTAAACAGTGATTTTACCCGGATTTGTCTTATGGAACTTGACGAATGGAACACCCCTTTATCACATGGTAAAAATATGTTATCTTCTTGACCAAACTTTGCCAAGACAATAGATAGGTCAAAGTGATCCTAGGGTATGATCAGTGTCCTCTTTTGATTACTTCTTTTAGAGTATTTAATCAGACCTGAGATGTTACAAAACGTTATAAATGACTAATAAAGTTCCCTAGTTTACTGTCAAACTGCAGAGGGGAAATAGTTCGCCTATTTATTACACAAAGAACAATAACAACGAAATGTTAAATTTTCGAGAAGGGAATAAATCTGGAGAAGGGAATAATTAAACAAAATTTAAAACGTATTTCAATTTGTTTTTTATCTACTATAAGAAAACAAAAACAAAATCTGAAATTCATACGACAAAGATGAAAAAAAAATTAAAATTTATAAATTTTTTGTACATTCTCTAAATAGTGGCTAATTTTAGGTTATTGAGTAGATAAGAGGAAGTCGATTTCTCAGATTACTTTTGTTTTTTTTATCTCTAAATAGTCTACAACTAGATATTCGTGCCGTTCTGATGTTTTAGACCACAATAAAATTTGTGTAACATGATTATTCGAACACTTTCACTTACTATAATTTTATTTTAGGTAAACCTATTAGCCGACAGGTCATGAATTATATTTAGGCAACACATTATCACACTCGGTAATATATTTCTCTCATAATAATGTATACATGCAGTTTACTGTCAATTGTAACTTTAACATTTAGCTTAATCCCACAATCCAATTAATAGTTTTAATTGCTTTTATTTCTAATAGAATACTTTGGTGTGTTCAAGTATTTAATTATCTACTTTTAATTAAATTTACTCACGCTTTTAATCATTATTGTTCATAAATCATGGGTTATTAAAATTATCCTAATAACTTACAATAAAGTTATTATTATATTTCTTTTAAATTAGGTTTCATTTTTGTTTTAAAACAACAAAACACGTTAAAGGAAGATAACGACATTCTTGGAAATAAATTTGATGTTTAAAATATGTTGTATTCAAAAGGGTTGTATTTAAAAGTACAGGTATGTTATCTTCCAGGAAAAACCTAAAGACTTATACATTATCAAGGCAGGAATCTCAACATTCGCCAATAATATTCCTCATGAAAATGGAGGGAGTGATGAGATAGCCAAGAGGTTTGTAATGGGGACTATCGGATAGGCTCTAAGATATAGCTAATGTTCATGATTTTGTGTCTCATATGTGGCATATAATAAGGGAGATAAATTTTGGTAAAACAAAATGAATGTTTAATTATCAAGGACAGCAGCTTAGAAGGGGTAGAACAGTTTCAATACCTTGATAACATAATACAAAAGAATAAAAGAACAGACAAAGGTGTCTAGCAAAGAATCATGGAGGTCAAAAGGGTATTTGGACAACTTCCGCCAATTTTGTCACCGCAAAAGTTATGAAGAACAACTAAACTTAGGAATGTATAGACTAATACAAAATCTGTGGCTATAATATATGGCTGTCAAACCTGAAAATTCCCAAAATCTATTTCAAATAAGTTACAAGTATTTTGTAAATAACTGTGTCAGAATAATTTATAATATTTATTGACCAGAGTAGATTCCAAACGGAGAATTATGAAGAAGAACAAATCAACATCAAATTGAAGAAATAATCAAGAAAAATCAAGAGTTGGTTCAGTCATATCCTAAGAGAGCTTAGTAACGTTATAAGTCGACAAGCCCCAGAATTCAACCCTCAAGGATACAAGAAACTAGGAAGAACGAAATTAACTTAGAAGAGATCAGTCAAAATGAAATAAAGATGATGACAAAAACTGAAGGAACAAAACACCTGGCTAGAATAGTGTGAAAAGGAAGTTATTTGCTGCTACCCTACGTCCTCCACAGGATAAAGGATATTAATTAAAACCTCTCTGCTAAAAGATGAATATTTTGTTTAATTAAACTTACACCTCTATAAGGTATTTATATTTATTCCATACTTGTTAGCCGAGAATGTTTCTAATAAAGTGTTCTGCAATCTTTAAGTATTCAATTATTTAAATTTAATTAAATTTTTAAACTTTAATATCCACTGCCAATTCCTTGCATAATAAACTACCATTTACAGCGTTGAAAATAATACCGTGGTTTTAAAGTATAGTACATTACTAGTACCATTGGTGGCTGTCAGTATTATGTACATCCCAAAAGAGTGGACCAATTTTAATGCACATTTTATAGAGGTATATTTTGATCATATCTTGAGACGGTTTTATTAATTTTTTTTTACATGTCAAAATTTGGACGAAGCTGCATCAATATGAAAACAGAAAATTATTGATATAACGAATTTGAAATTTTTCTCACTTATAAAGACTCTAGTAAGCAAATCATTTTGCTCACTTATAAAGACTCTAGTAAGCAAATCATTTTGTTCACTTAGAAAGACTCTAGTAAGCAAATCATTTTGCTCACTTATAAAGACTCTAGTAAGCAAATCATTTTGCTCACTTATAAAGACTCTAGTAAGCAAATCATTTTGCTCACTTATAAATACTCTAGTAACCAAATCATTTTGCTCACTTATAAAGACTCTAGTAAGCAAATCATTTTGCTCACTTATAAAGACTCTAGTAAAAAAAAAAAATCCGGTACAAGAAACGTGAATAGTTGATTTAGAGATATTAGCTTTTTATATAACAGAATGAAGAAAGATTTTAAGTTTTTTGAATAATGTATGGCTGTTGTCTATCTTATGTGCAGTGGTGTGCAGTGCAGTGACGGATAAAACGGATGGACTGATTTTATTAAAACTTTGTATTTTGTCATATATTGGCCATGTCTCGTAATTTCTTCTTAAATTTTTGATAACTAAAAATTAGAGTATAAACGGAAAAAAACCACAATAGTCAATAATTTAACAAGATTACGGTCATACTTAAAGATACTAAAATGCATTTATTTTATTCCAGGTAAACTTGTCAATCACATTATCATGTATTACATTTAGGCACCACAATCTCAGACTCAGTATGTAATTCTCTACAATAACGTGTTTGGTAGTAATTACAACAGGATTAACTGTCAATTGTAACTGACTCTATGTTAATCCTTTTACTTGTTGGGTTTTAATTTCCTACCTATTAACTGCATTTCTAATAAAGTATTTTAGTTTCGTCAATTATTAAAATATTTTATTATAATTAACTTTGTTTATGATGCAATAAATACTGACAATAATTCCTGATTTACTGTTATTGATTCATTATATACTTTGATAATAGATAATATTAATAAATTGTTCAAATTTTTGAAAACTTGTCAATCAAAAATGAATTGTCTCTGTGACTTGTGGACTTAGATATTTAATTGTCTCGCCTTTTCATTTTCTTTCACTAGAAGTGGTATTCTATCTAAACCATGCTATTTTGTTCCATCGACGGCTATCATTTCAGATACTGATTTACTCTGTCAAAAAAACAAGACACAGCTTTAGTACGTCACCTGCAGTACCTCATAGATCAACAATTGTAATCACATCCCATATCATACCAGCCATGACACATCAATATGTAAATATAGGTTCTATTATATTACCTATCCTTCACATGTGATTGATGGGCTCGTCGTATTGCAATGAAATATGTTGGTATTCCGCAGCACATAAAGTATTATGATTTATTAAAGTTGTTTAGATTCCATCAAATGTTTGAATATTTACAATCGCAAATGGAAGTTTATAATATGTAGAAACCATTAACATCTCGGAATATATGGGTATGATATTTTTTATTCAAATTATAAATAGTTAACTGAATATAATAATTGTTAATTATATATTAACCGCAATTTATGTTCAATTTCGATTTTTCACACTAGTGTTGGTCATTAATCTTAACAGAAAATTGTTTTGTTTTTCCTCTTTCTCTTGTTGGTTAAATGCAAAAAAAAACTCTGTCTTCAGAGCCGTATAAAAAGAAGAAGACAAAGAACATAAAATAAAAACCCCTATCTCACGAATACTCTAATATCGCTGTGATTGGAAAAATCAAAAGTTGGTCAAGGAGAGACTTGATAGGAAATATGAAACAGAGAGATCTAACCCAAGATTAGACGAAAAAAGTTGTAGGTCCAGCTAGGATAATTCTATATTGTTAAATCGGTAGCCTACTTGCTAAAATGAGAATCTTAGGAATGAAGGGATTTTTCTTTTTTTTCCGATAACTCATGTACAAGGATCCTTACAGATTCTATTTAAAAAAAAATCTAAATCATTTTAAAATAACGAAAACATATAAACAATAATCAACATATGGCCAAATTATGCCCACATTAAAAAAAAATATATTAAAATTGGGGTGCAATGCACTGACTGACAGACAAATAGATAAACGACAAACATATTGATAACGGACTAAAGTAACTTCTAAATTGATACATCATCCCCCAAAAAAACTCGACATCAATTTTTTTTTATTCTTGTGAAACTTAGGTGCATGTAGAGCATTGACAATGAAAGAGTTTTTGATTTTAAAAGATCAAATGTATCTAACAAATTTCAATCATGTGTATACACATCTAATAGTCACAAATAACTTTGATACCTGTATTTATTGTAATCTATTAATATTAGACTATCAAAGACTACAAGTCAGCAAGCTCGAGTAACATGATACAAATTGTCGCTTCATAAGCAGTTAAAGAACTCAGTCACTCGTATCGCATTACATTTTATAAATCGCACTTTCAGAGATGAAATATGTCAAGTTATACCGGACACAATAGCGTAACAAAAGCACATTCCCAGCTGAAAGGAGTTACATTTGTAAAGATCTCTGTCCCGGCATTGTTGCGAGGCGACATTTATTTAGAAATGGAATTTTGAGGAAATTCAATGTCCTACATTTTATACGAATCCTATTTGTGAAACGGTTCTTAAATGTGAATGGTGTTTGATATTTATACTTTAAGACGTTATTACATTTAATACGGAACACCTACAGATGTTGTGAAATTTTATTCGAAAACAAGACATTGAGATTCTTAAAATGATGAGATCACTCCCATTATTAGGTCAACATTATTAAATCCATATTATTAGGTTCAAATTATTAGGTCCACATTATTAGTTCCACATAATTAGGTCAATATTATTAGGTTCACAATATTAGATCCACATTATTAGTTCCACATAATTAGGTCCATATTATTAGGTTCACATTATTAGGTCCACATTATTAGTTCCACATAATTAGGTCCATATTATTAGGTTCAAATTATTAGGTCCACATTATTAGTTCCACATAACTAGGACCATATTATTAGGTTCAAATTATTAGGTCCGCATTATTAGTTTCACATAACTAGATCCATATTATTAGGTTCAAATTATTAGGTCCACATTATTGGTTCCATATAACTAAGTCCATATTATTAGGTTCAAATTATTAGGTCCACATTATTAGTTCCACATAATTAGGTCCATATTATTAGGTTCACATTATTAGATCCACATTATTAGATCCATAATGTAAGGTTCACATTATTAGATCCACACTATTAGATCCACATTATTAGGTTCACATTATTAAATTCACATTATTAGGTTCACATTATTAGGTCCACATTATTAGGCCCTATGTATAATGTTCATACATACTTAGCCACCATTTAAATCTGGAAATTATAAAATTTATTTTAACACTGTTCTGGTGATGGATTACTTTAAAAATAAGTTGTTCCAGTGTAAGATTTTAGCTAAATTTTAGTGACGTTTGCTACTAAAAACATATTACGAATTTTAGAAGGGTGCAAGGATTTTTTAGTTTTTAGTTTTTTTGGTGCATGGCAACCAAATTTTCTTTAAATCTTAACTCATGAATTTTGCGTTATCGAACAAATGCAAAATATTCCAAAATAAGGGCAAATTTGAGTCAAACAACAACTACCTGACATTTTCTGTGATGATTCGTTTTTAATTTGTTTTTGATTTAGAAAGCCTGCAATGTGTTTACACCGTTTAAATTTCATCTATCCTGAAGTTTTACGGAAACAAAAATCATTTTAACTTAAGTAAGATCCATATAATTTTACAAATAAATATTCGTATAATATAGTTAATTACCTTAGAGGTTGTCCTCAGTCCGTATAATAGTTATTGCTACAGCGCTGTTTCGCCGAACACTGTCGGCTTCATCAGGCTCGCACTAACATATAAACACGTAACACAACACAACACTAACTCATATAAAACCAGAGTATGACTCGTCGTACATAAATAATAAAATTGTTTGTGGCCACATTATAAGGTCTTACTTGTCCAGCTGCAGGTATGGTACTGGATCTATACAGCAGTTATCAGTATAATACTGATAATTAAGTTTAGTTGAAATGAAATGTAGACATGTTTGCTATGTTTATTTAATTTTAATTTTGGTTATTATATCATATATAGGGTTGGAAGAAAAGTTCAGTTATTCATTTAACACGTTGTCTGGGTTGTTCTTATATTCTGAATATATTTGGTATTCTTCTAATATATCCATTGCTGTGCCTTTATTGGTTTTGTGTAATATTTGCAAATTTGTGTTTATGTCCGTGTAAGTGTGGTCCTCATTAATTAGGTGTTCAGCATAATTTGATTTTTGTCTGTCTGTTGTTGGTTTTTTATGGCTAGGTAAATGTTCCTTGAATCTAGTCTTGAACGAGCGCCCTGTTTGTCCTATATATATATATCTTGCCACAGTTGTTACAGGAAAGTTTATAAATTCCACTATTATACGGAATATAATAGTATAATTAATAGTAATAATTAATAGTATATATTAAACAGTCCAAGGCAACACATTATACTTTATAAATATTCGTATTAGGTTTGCAGTATTCTATTTTTAAGTGTATCTTAGATCAGTATATATGCAGCTTGAAGGTCTGGATTTATTATATCAACCTCGAGGGTGGTTAAATCGGCTGTGCAGAAACATTATATCAACGTACCAAATGTACTCGGGATTTTTGTCTTTAATATGTTCCATTTAAAATCTGCCATGTATCCAATCAATTTGCACGGTAACAAACTCAAAACGAGTTTAAATTAAATCAGTTAGTGAAATATAATTTTATTTAAAAAAAGAAACTAACGTGTAAGGTTAATTTTGGCGTTTTGGGAATTCAATTTAACACTTTCTTTAGTTGGGAAAACACATTTGTTGCATTGCACAGATTGTAATTAAATAAAATCTGACAGGAGTAAGTGTTAAGCTGACGTTATATTATATGTTTGTGAAATTAATAAATTTTCATCACTTCTGCAATATGTTACCGGTGAAATGTAATGACCGATTTGTGGATATGTAAAGGTATGAATTGTCTGTTCGTGGTAGCATTTGTTACCTTGTTAACTTCTAAATGAAGTTGGAAATCAAGGTTTCTCCAAATAGCGTAGACAGATGGTTCCAGGGTAGAGGTGAAGATATTCGTTTGCCTTTTCACGAATTGTATACATTATAATTACGAACAGAGTGTTGTAACCTCCAGGATTGAGAATTTAATCAATTGTTAGGTCATTCTTACCTAATGGCAATAACCCTTAAATACCCTAATGGACTACCGGTTTCGACAATTAGTTAGTCATCTTCAGGTGCCTAACATCGCGCTTCTTTTTTAATCATCCAATTTTGGGTTATATTTTGAAATTGGACTTTGAAAATTTTGTTTGTAATTTATACTTTAAAAAAAACTAAAGCATTTTTGAATAAATAACACTGTGTACACACAATACAAATCACGTGCATTTAGTTTAGTATTGAGTCCGCGTTAACAATATGGACGTAGTTCAATGTTAAAAGTTGACCGGCAACAGTTATCTCTGAAAGAAAACTTAAAATCCAATTCAACTAATAATCAAGGAAAAAGATGTACAGTAGGTTCTGTCATATCCTGAGAGAGTTTAGTAATATTATAAGTCGAAAGCCCTAGAGTGGAACACTCATGGAAGAAGGAACCGGAATAACGTGGAGGGGATCAAACGAGAGAAATTAAAGGTAAAGGCAAGAACTGAAAGGAATCAAAACAGATGGCCTAGAATCAAGTTAGGTGGAAGTCGTTACTGTCAAAGATTGCCACTAGCTATGTTTTTTTTTTTTTTTTTTTTTTTTTTTTTTTTTTTTTTTTTTTTTTTTAGCAAATCCCACCTTTCACAAAAAACTTCCTCCTTCCTCTTCATCCATGTGCGAGGATTGGTTAAGTGCATGTGCGCATGTGCGGTGTAACTTTCTGGATTTTTATATGTAGGTACTCAGCAAGCTTTCTTGGATTACCACTTGTTGTAAGGCGTCCGACATTTTAAAAATCACATTTTCCATTTTAGTAAACTATAAATAATATATCTGTCGCTTTTCACATGTAAAGGTCGTAAGGTAACATATTGCGTAACAAATCACATGACTTAAAATTGCAACCTTCATTTGTAATTATAAAACTTCTTGCGTTATGAGTTTTACCACCAATTGGAAACACATTTAAATATCTTCAGCTATCACGAACGCTACTTATTATTAATAAATCATCCCCCCTCCCCTTCATGGCTACAACTACCTTCAGCTAATATCCAGTTTTGATCAAGAGTTTCAATCATAAACTCTGTTACTTGATCTGCAGTTACAACATTAGATTTTTTTGGTGTGAAACCAACATTTAGTCGTTTTATAAATGCAAGACATAAAGATCTTTGTAATATTTTCTCGATAAGATCAGCAAGATTCGATAATTGAAAATTTATTCCACAGATTGGATCGTTTCACTCAATTTGCTTTTCTCAAATAAGTACCACTACATGAAATCTCCGATATGTAGATTTAATGTAATGTGTTATAATTTGAATAACACAAGAGTTATGAAAAAAAAATCTGTTTATAACAGCCGCCAATTTAGTATCTTCAATTTGATGTGTCTTCATTACAACAGCTTTGTGAACACATGCAGTTGCCACGGTTCATGGTCCTATTATAATTTTTGTAGTCACTAGCTTCCCTAAGTAAACGACAACTATGACAGACAAAAGACATATCAAAAACCACTTTTTAATTTCATGAAGACATAAAACTTAAAGATTAGTAAAATAATAATAATATATAGCGATGACCAAACATGCCCTCTACTTCAACATAATTGGATAAACAATGTTTAACAAATCAATCCTTGAGCAGGAAAGTCTACATTGCGTGAAAAATACCACCAATAATAAATTGATAAACCTCTATTTTGAAGTTTTACTTTAATGTATTCTACATATAATTCCAATGTAGTTTTAATTAGAGCAAATCACAAAATATAATATTAATGAACATTAAATTTCACCTATACCTTTTGGTCATTCCTAAGGCGAAGCGAGCTCAGCCAAGGGTAAACTTGTGGGTCATTAAATTATCCACCCCACTGAGCAGAAGTCAATAACATTAGGGGCTGTCGTCAAGGGGGTGAAATTTAATTTTACTCGGCGATTTTCATCTTCTCCTAATACGAGATTTTCAGCGCTAGTTATAACGAGATTCAATGAAGGTGTAATCTGCGAGTTTCATTACTAAATGTAATTTCAAGCTGTAAATATTACTCAGTTTGGTAACGATTTGGCTCTGTCTCGAGGGTGAATTTTGGTGGAATTGCTGGCGGAGTGTTAGTCTACAAGTTTATTTGTAATTTGAATATTTTACATGAAAATACAATTAACCAATTTACACGATCAAATGAGACCCGTTTATTATTGATATTGTGTTATCAAATTTCATTAAAATCAGTCTACACGTTTCCATTATACACCATTTAAAGATTGAGAGACGTCAGACAGACACCATTAAAAAAAATAGGTGACATTAAAACAGATCCACACAAAAATAGACATAGATTTTCATGGCTCTTCATGTAACATTCAACGTAATTGATCTGTCTAGGAAAATAATACTCAAAATATTTAATACTTATAATAAATAAAGATGTATGAATACATTACATGAATAGATTGGTCGTTGTGTTTTTAATTAAGTTAACCTTCAGAGACTCAATGTACTGAGTAAGAAAGTTTCAACCCCGAGAGATCAATCTTGGGTTAACTCCCTCTCTTTCATCATTCCTCTCAGGTCTTACAAATGTGATACTGTAGAGTATTCAATGGCTACGTGTTTTTGTTATTTTGTTCTCGTGTTCATAAGGCGGTGATGACCGAGAGGTTTAAAAACAAATTTATGTAAGTTTATTTATTATATTTAACTTATTTCTATTTAAAAAAATTTCCATATATATATATATATATATATATATATATATATATATATATATATATATATATCTCACGGGCAGACAAATAACTCGTGTAGAAAGTTTGTTGCAACAAACTGAGTCGATATTGTATTTAAAAACTTACTTAGGCACAACTTACATTAAATCTATTGTTCCACTAAAAACATTTCCTTTCAATGTCAATAACAGTTAACAATACCAATTCAGTTATTGACACTTATTACTGTCAAGAAATTGTTTCATTATTTTATGCTCATTTTTTTTTTAAGTCGACTATAAAGGTAGAGATGTTTTGTTTTTAAGCATATATTTATAAAAATAAAACAATTTACAAAACATATACTCAAAGAAGTTTCTAAAGTATACAAAAATCATAGTCACATCATAAATGCTAAACATCGTACGTTTCAGTTTAGGTATTCTTTTCAATGACTGTACAACTGTTATTTTTAATTCGTAAAACTTGCATTTGCATCATCTAGAAGTATTTTTAGATTATTCGAGAAAAAATCATTTCATTCAAACTTCAATTGAATGTAGTTTAAGCTAAATAAATTTACTGGTACACTTTCAAAAGTCCCTCACCACACTTGGAAATAAACAAAATAACAAAAAACCAAACTTTTTGTCAAAAGTAAATTGTTTATTCCTATTGGACCCTTATAGCTATTACTGAGTCTTTGTTAAGATTCCCTCTGAAGATGACAACTTTGTTGTTGTAAGAGCTATAAGGGTCTAATAGGAATAAACATTTTACTTTTGACAAAAAAGTTTGTTTTTTGTTATTTTGTTTATTCCCAAGTGTGGTAAGGGACTTTTGAAAGTGTATCTGTATGTATTGTCACCACAGTGCTCTGGTCTTTGTTTATAAATGAATTTAGAAAAATTGTTAATTCCTGACCACGAATCGTTATTGTTCCTAGTCTGTAGTTCTTACTCAGTTATTTTCTCAAATATATACATTATACAGATACGAGTTGAGATCAACAACTTTCTTCATCTAGTCTTGTGTTAGATCTCTGTCTAGATTCCTTCATCTTTTCTATCAGGTCCCTCTTGACCAACTCTTGTTCTCTTCTGAACATGGCGTGTATTAGAGTGATTTTAGTCTTTATATGTTTATTGTATGCTCTTTCTTTAATATTGTATACAGGTATTTTCATTATATAAAGTAGGCTATAGGGTAAGTTTAATAATCGTAAAAAATATCGCCCTCTGTTTTTTGATCTCTTTTATGATACTGAAAAAGTGAGTTAGGAACATGAAATTCGATATAAGGAGATACTATAGTGTCCTCAAATAGAACCCTATGAAATTTGAAAATGACAATAAAGCTACAGTACTAACTTAAACAGTTTTTGTCAGAAATCTTATGTTTTTCACCACAAAACACACAACGTTAGATAACAATTTTCAAATTTCAATTGTTCATATAATGGTACCCAAACCTACCTCTCTATGATGACAAATACGGAAGTTGTTTTCAAAAATGTAATTTCCAACCCCGATCTCCCACGAAATGTGATATTCGTATAGTCACGTGATTCGGCAGAACTTAATCATCGACAGGAGCGTAGCGAGTGGAGACTAGTAAGGCTTCAAGGTCAAGACACTAACAAAGCGATGACAGTGGCTACTTGTCTAATATACACTAGAGACCAGCTAGCTCATAGCCGACATCAAGAAATAGGATGTTCCAAAAACACTCGTACCAACTGCTTAAAATAAACTTACCCTACAGGATTACCCTACCAATACAACTTTATATTTCGTAAAAAGCGTAAGATTCCAACTTTCGGGCATTTAACTTTTAGAGGATTCTTGTATTATTAGACTGGGTAAGTACCATGATAACACCCATCAACTTCTTTTCAGGGAATAATAACAGAAAGGTTTTAGGTTTTTAAAGCGTAAGGGAAAAAAATAATACAAATTAAGTAACATCATATAAAGTCTTTGACCACATTCCTGATTAAATTTCACAAATATTAAAATTCAGAACCAGTTTCTTACGTAATTAAATCTAGCGTCAATAAAATATTTAAATTCATTACTCTCAGAAGATAATTATTTTAATTGAAGGACAAATTACCTTCAGGGTTTCGTCGTTCTATTTGTAACTTTTTATCAAGAAATTTAAAAACCGAATTGTGCTTTTTGAAAGGTTTCGCGTAATTAAAAATGTTTCGACTCAAAGAAAACAGACTCAAAGAGCTAATTCAATAAGTGTAGACCAGAAGCACTAATTACTCCAATTTGTTGATTTTCTTAATTGGTAAAGAAATGTGATTTAGTTTACATGACGATAGAGGTGAGGGGGAAACGTTTTTATTGTGTTCATATTATTTAGTAAATTTATATTTACTTTGTAATTATTTTAAAAAACTTCTGTAATTAAAAATGTTTTATTAACTTTCTTTTGGAACTATAATTTGGACGTATCTGCTTTAACATAAAAACGCAAAATTACTATTTTCAAAAAATTGCAAAAAATTACTATCACTTTAAAATATGCTGTTTCGTATATAGATATTTTTATCAATTTTATTTTTTATATCAGAATCTCTGACGATTTTCCGTTTTTGAAACGTATATTTGTCATCTGTCTTATGTCCAATGCTCTACAGCACAAACGTATGGACAGATTTTAATCAAATTTAATATATCGTCATATTTAGGCCATATTTCGGGACATTTTCTTAATTTTTATGTAAGTCAAATTACGGTATTCGAAAAAAACAAGACATTTTTCAAATGTTGCTCAAATTGTATCCACCTCTGAGGAATCTAAGAAAACAAATTAGTAGACATCTCTTAAAATAATATATACAGGTTCATGAATTGTCCTGTTAAAAACATCGGTCATGTGGGTGTTATATCGTAGTTTATTTCTCAGAATCTACTGCATGGATGTTGTTCAAATTTCAGTGAAATATGAAAATTAGTGACGAAAACACGTATCAAATATGAAAAATTAAAAAATGTAATGGTTCAGGAATAATACTACCATCTATGGCACAACCAAAGCAAGTTTATGAAATACAAAAATATTTTTAGTTTTTATTGACAACTGAGATGGTATTTTTGGTGATGATTAATTTAGCACTGTTTTTATTTATTTTTGGGACTGGTGGTGTAGATATTGTGCAATGTTTTTACCATTTATTATTAATGTAAAAACACAATACTATATTATTTATTTCTTGGCTGCAGTGCAACTGATCTGCCTTTTAAGAAACGTACGAAAAAATGCTGTAATATGTTTGATCATTTAGATTTCCCCCGCAGATTTATATATGGTGTAATGAAAAAGGTGGACTGGCTATTCATTTTTGGATTATATACATCAAATACAATGAAAAATGTCAATAACATTTACTCGACATGGATGCAAATTTCTTTTCTTGGTTTCCATGGATACAAATAAACATAATTCAAAAATGTGTTGGTGTTAAACTAATTTCGATTGTTGTAGACAATTGCCAAAAAAATGTATGTTTAGTTTTTGTCGATAACTTGGTTATCCTTTGACCTACAGAAAAAGTAAAAAATAAAATAAAATAACATTTTGTTTGTCGTTAGGAAAGAAAATTATTTTGTCTCTTGTTTTTGTAAAGTTAACGATTTTTGAGATATTTTCGTTAAAGGTTTTAAATGGCCGCCATTTTGAAAATTATTAAAATTAAATTTTGGTGTTTGGTACAATTGTAACACATAACATACAAATTTGAACTCAATATCTTTACTATTTCAGCAGTTATGTTGAAAAAAAAAAAGGAAAATATGCCGGATGGACGGAAAATGAAGAGGAATTCGACTATATGATATTTGACATTTTTTTATTGTTTTCGATGTATATGATCCGAAAATGAATAGCCAGTCTACCTTTTACGTTACACCCTGTATATAAAATAAGATACAACCCACCAAGATTTTTATTAATCTATTTTCAAAATATATTTTATAATTTAAAAAAAAAAAATTAATTAATTTTTAACTGCATTGTTGAATTTGTGTTTTAATGTTTACATATTATTAACAAAATCACTATGAAATGAATGTATTGCTTTAACAGGTCATAATAAATCAAACAAGATATTTAAGAAATTAATATAAGCAAATGTTTATTAAAGCATAGAGTTGTAATCAGGGTAACCAAACACAGACATTGGTTTTGAAATCATTGCAATAAATCTTTCAATAAAGTAAACACAATTTAAAACTGCTAAAGGCTATTTCCCAGAAAGACTGTGCTTTGCTTGTAATAATAAGTTAAATATCAGAGTTATAAACGAGCTGTAAAGTTAAGTCATTACAGTAAATGTGAAACAAATTAACCTGAAGCAAGTTACTGTAATTAAAGTTGATATTCTGTTATGTCGTGAACTGTTTAATACCGGCCATTAAACGTTAGGTGGGGAATTGTTGCTATTCGAAAAAATAATACAGTGTTATAAGTAAGTGGAATAACACCGAGAGATGGACAAAAAACTGTTTAAAATGACGTCACAATCAACACAATTTTCCTTAATTTCTATATGAGTACACTTTAATCCCCTACACGACGCTATCATTCTTAGATAAAGACGACAACAACACGGGGCGGTTGGGGCGTCAAAAATAACTTTTTTTTGTTTCCTGAGACTATGAAACAGAAAGAAATGAAAATCATGTGTCATATAAACAGTGTTTACAGCCCAAATGCTTTAACTGATTCTATTTAAATTGGATATGTCGGCATCTCCGAACAAAACAATTAGGGAATATCAAATGAAGTTAGACATACAAAATTAGGATTTTCTCAATGTCGGAAGTAAAAAAATCAATCACATTTTGCTCTAGTGTAGCCTAAGACAAAACTTATCGGTCTTCATCTTTCTATGTCGATTCATAAGTTATTAGTGAAACACTAAATCTGGACGTGATATCCTTCTACAAAATTTAAAACTATTCTCAAAAACCGCAATACCGATTTCTCTTAAATCGTAATGAAATAAGAAAACTAACTACACAAACTTATGTGCCTAATTGGAAGTAAATACAAACTTCTAACAGTAATAATTGGTAAGAAACCAAAACGAACCTAACCGCCAATCATTAAAAGCTTGATCCCATACGTCATAAGCTGCGACCGTGATGACTGCGCAATCGTAGCATGTTTAAAATCTTATTTCTCAAAGGCTGCGTCATGGTTCTTTTAACAACAACTAAAGAACTGATTGTTGGTGATGAATAGTTGTTTAAAGTTACTATTTGCTTTGGTTAGAATGACAAACTTTGTGTATTATTTATATACAAACACCACAGTACAACATTGTTCACAATATACCACATTTTCCTACAACAGCCTCTAATTCAAACATATTACAATACAATTTATATTAACATGAACCCCCTTATTTACAGATACTACAAAAAATTATTTTTCACTACACTACTATGAGTTCAGCTGTTTTCGTTATGTGTTTACAACCTGAGAAACATCATATTTTCAACAGCTGTCTGATTTTCCACTCTAGAGTGGAAAATGTTATTTTCTGCACTAGCAGATGATGTTGAAAATAGCTGTGGGAAACTAAGATGCGTTGAAAAGCTCTTGTGTATTCTAGTAAATTACCAAGATTAAATAAAAAAAAATTAATTTAATGCATAATAGCAAACCAATATGTCCACCTGAATTAAATTTTACATAGAAAAATAATCAGCTGTAAAATATCCTTTAACATATAGGCCTAAAATATGATTTAAAAAACCTCTAGTGTGTTCTAGTAAACTACCAAGATCCGTTTAATTTTTTTTTTTTTTTAACGATGTCTCGTTTTTATTCCGTAGTGTAGTGAAAAGTATCGTTCAAAACACGAGCGAAATTGTTTTGCATATTCTCGACCATATTTGAAGTGCTCGATAAATCTCGCACTTCAATCATATGGTCTCGAACATGCAAAACCCCACTTTCCACTCTTGTTATTTCAGGTAAACTTGTCAATCACATTATCATGTATTACATTTAGGCACCACAATCTCAGACTCACTATGTAATTCTCTACAATAACGTGTTTTGTGGTAATTACAACAGGATTTACTGTCAATTGTAACTTGAATCTATGTTAATCCTATTACTTGTTGGGTTTTAATTGCCTAACTATCGACTGCATTTCTAATAAAGTATTTTAATTTGATCAAATATTCATTATTTTCTTTTGATTAACTTTTTTATGGTGTAATAAATACTGTCAATAATTCCTAATTTAATACTATTCATTTAATAAGTACTACAATAACAGATACTATTATTAAATGGTTAATACATTGTTTAAAAATATTGCACAAACTTTCTCACACACCCATCACTTTGACAATCAAAAGAGAAAAAATATGGACGTCTTTGATGAAAAGTATTTAGATATTTAAATAACAACGTAAACTAGCTTCCCTTGTGCCTTAATCATGTTTCCAGTGAAAGCCTTGTTTCATTAAAACCGAGCTTAATAACAGCAGTCACGGGTTTTCTTTATGTTTTTTTGTCCATTATTCTAAAGGATAATAATTTCGTTTTTTTTAAAACAACATTCATGGTTTATTTAATTTTTTTGATTGGAAAACTGCCCAACTGACGGATTGGCTTTGGTTAGTTAGTATTAAATTGTAGGGATGGGTAAGTCAGAAAGTTTGTGTAATGTTTTTGAACAGTTTATTTAGAGTTGTAATTGTATTTTATGTTTTAAAAATTTCTACATCTTTAAAATTTAAAAATCAAAAGTCTATTTGTATTCCTCTACAAGGGTTTCCTAAATTCTTCAAATATTTGCCGACAGTAGGACGTGAGTCTGGAATGATTGTGAGTGCAAATATTATATTGGAAGTGGGCTAAGATTTCTCACGGGAACCGGGATATCAGAAACTAACACATATTTTATCAATACAAGCACGTCTTTAAAGATTTGTTGGAATTCCGAGGGTGGTTTTGAATGCGTTTTGTAATTTAATGCCGCACAGTTGGCAGTATTGAAGCAAAGCTTGTGTTTATACGTAATGGTGCAAAAAAGTCAATTAAAAAACCTGCCAATGAATTTGTGAAATTTTATTAGAAATTAATATATTGAGATGACGTCATCACTTTCGGTCAATTGTTCCTGAACCGCTATATTTCTTTACTTGAGATTTTTCAAAGGAATTTGAACGAAATCGGTGAAAATGTTTTTGAGAAATTACGTCTTTTGTAACAACCTGATGTTTTGGCTGATGTATTGTTTCTACCGATAACTCGTGACCGGCATTTTTTGAGAGATGAAGATACGTTTTGTTGGCCGTATGAACAAAATTTTAAAATATTACTTCGATTGATCAAATAAACGAAGATGTGCTCAATATTGATTAGAATCGATTCACGAGTTTTCAGTAGAACACTACGACAGACAGACCTCAAACATAGAGACAGGGAGATAAACGTCGGACTGATTTAGTTCAAAAATGAATTTTCTGGACTAAGGAGAAATTAAAAGACAAGTTGAATTTTGTGAACCACATAATACGACTTATTTGCAAGAAAATAAAAACCAAAGTCACAACTTGAACAAAAACCCACAAACACAAACAATTTCTAAGTTCAAAAGTCATCAAGGTACAAGGTATTCCTAAAAGCCAGTAATCGATATATTTATATCAAAATTAAATTTTACTAACGTAAGACAAGTTGACGTGTGGGGTCTAACTAGTGAAATTTTTCAAACATGAACATTCTAACATGGATGCAGTTAATTTTCACTCTAATCAATATTTTTAAAAACTGTAAGAATCATCAATATAGATAATAATTTATTTTAACATGATAACATTGCGTATTTTGTGGGCTCTCTCTCTCTCTCTCTCTCTCTCTCTCTCTCTCTCTCTCTCTCTCTCTCTCCCTCCCTCCCTCCCTCCCTCCCTCCCCCCCCTCTCTCTCTCTCTCTCTCTCTCTCTCTCTCTCTCTCTCTCTCTCTCTCTCTCTCTCTCTCTCTCTCTCTCTCTCTCTCTCTCTCTCTCTCTCTCTCTCTCTCTCTCTCTCTCTCTCTCTCTCTCTCTCTCTCTCTCTCTCTCTCTCTCTCTCTCTCTCTCTCTCTCTCTCTCACTCTCTCAGTCTCTCTCTCTCTCTCTCACTCTCTCTCTCTCTCTCTCTCTCTCTCTCTCTCTCTCTCTCTCTCTCTCTCTCTCTCTCTCTCGCTCTCTCTCTCGCTCTCTCTCTCACTTAATCACAGTCTTCAGTTTAAATACCCTCTCCAAAGGTTCTGTTGACACACCTACAATGTATATTTGTACTTCTATAATCCCGCAAAGGTGAAACCCGAGTTAATTACTAAATTAAATTTTGTGGAACACTCATTTAAAGAAGTGTTTGGTTTTTATCATTTACTTCTTCTTTATTTATTATTTAGTTTTGTTTGTGTGCGTTGATACGTTCCATGTTAGGAAATAGGATAGCTTTAGTTAGAATATAGATAAATAAAAATAATATAATGTTATATTGAAGTCAGAATGGAACTGCGACAGACGAGAGTGGGAATTATGATTCAGTATTTGGACATTTATCTGTTTATCTCTTATGCTTGTGGAATTAGATATTTAATTGTCTCACTTTTTAATTGTCTTTCTCCATGAGTGGTATCTATTTAGACGGCTATCATTTCAGAGATTAGATAGAGAGATTTATTCTGTTAAAAAAACAAGACACAGCTTTAGTACGTCACCTGCAGTAACTCATAGATCAACAATCATTGTTATCACATCCCAGACATGACACATCAATATGTAAATATAGGTTCTATTATATTACCTATCCTTCACATGTGATTGATGGGCTCGTCGTATTGCAATGAAATATGTTGGTATTCCGCAGCACATAAAGTATTATGATTTTTTAAAGTTGTTTAGATTACATCAACTTTTTGAATATTTACAATCGTAAATGGAAGTTTAAAATATGTAGAAACCACCCCTAACTCAGAATATATATGTAATATATTATTTGTTTTAATAATTTCTTATTCAAGTTTAGCTGAATTGAATATTTAGCTGAATATAATAATTCTTAATTACATGTGAACCGTAATATATGTTGAACTTCAATATTCACACTAGTATTATGATCATTAATCATAACATTTCATTAAAATTTGATTTTTTTTTCATTATATCTTGTTGTTTAAATTTAAATAATCGTTTTTCCATTATCACTTTATACAAATAAGGAGAAAAGGACATAAATTAAAAACTCCTATTTCTCGAACACACTAATATCGTCAGGGACGGAAAAAACAAGTGTTAGTCAAGGAGAGATTTGAAAAGAAAGAGAAGAGTTAACTCAAAAATAGATAAAGAAAGGGGGTAGTTTTACCATTATTTATTGACATTGTTCAGTCTTTACTCACTAAAGCGAGCATCGGAGGGGTAAAAGACATTTTATATGATGCATTTTATACTAGCCTCGTAGCACTTTATTTTTCTTATTACCCATAACTCAAGTACCTTTTATTTGGGTTCTTAGATCCTGTATTTGGGCAAAATATTAAGAAATTATTAAAATGTTCAATCAATATAAACAAAATTCCGACATGTGGTAAAAATAAGCCAACATAGAAAATGAGTGCATGCGTTTTGACTGTGAAACATTAGATATAAGTCATATGAGAGACAGACAGACAGACAGACAGTCAGATGAAGGACTAAAGAGACTTCAAAAGAGATACCAAAAAACTCGATAACAAATTTATGACTTTTTGAGACAGTTGTATGTAGGAAAATGATTTCCGAAACGAAAAATTCGTTTCTTTAAAAGATCAAATATATCTTTAGCTAGTGCTTACAAATTATGATCATATGTTCAACTACAACTAAAGTGAAAAATACCTTCGTAACCTGTATTTATTGTAATCTATTAATATTAGACTATCAAAGACTACAAGTCAGCAAGCTCGAGTAACATGATACAAATCGTCGCTTCATAAGCAGTTAAAGAACTCAGTCACTCGTATCGCATCACATTTTATAAATCGCACTTTCAGAGATGAAATATGTCAAGTTATACCGGACACAATAGCGTAACAAAAGCACATTCCCGGCTGAAAGGAGTTACATTTGTAAAGATCTCTGTCCCGGCATTGTTGCGAGGCGACATTTATTTAGAAATGGAATTTTGAGGAAATTCAATGTCTTGCGTTTATAAGAATTCTATTTGTGAAACGGTTCTTAAATGTGATTGATGTACGATATCGTGATTGAATTACAATATAAATCGGACTAGTTCTACTATCACACTGATATCATGTTAAAATTTTAAATATGTCTTATAATACCATACTCCAAGACATAGGTTAAAAATTGTCCCAGCTTTCAGATTTTTACCCTTCTTGATCATCCATTATATATATATTTTTTTTTATTTTATTTTTACATACAGCCATTAAACATTAAATAATGCAATAGGCATTGTCAAAGTTCTACTTTACAATTAAATAATATTAATTATAATTTGTACAAACAAGCTACACAATTTGATACAACATACAAACAACCCATAAAAACACATGTTTCTGGCTTCAATCTGAATACAATTATTACATTATATAATATAACAAAATACACTAAAAGTAAAAATATTAGACCATTCAGCCTCCAATTTAGTTATTTAAGGGATGTTTATGCCACTGAATTCCCTAATATCATAAAATGGATTCATAATAAGCCATTTATGAAGTTTATTTTTAAAATCTTTAATTGGCAGTTCTTTTAACTTTTGTGGCAGACCATTGAAAAGCTGTAATCCCAGAACATAGAAACTGTTTGTAGACTTAGTCAGACGACAGTAGGGAACATCAATAAGACAGCTATTTCTTGTATTATAGCAATGAACACTAGACCTATACAATACTAATCAATACTAGTCTTCCGCTGTATTGATTTTAATATGTGTCAGTAAATCAAAGAGATACAGATTAATTACGGTCATAATCTTTAGTCTAATAAAAATGGGGCGACAATTTTCTCTATAACCAGCATTAGCCAATAGTCTAACAGCTTTCTTTTGAACCTTTAGTATTTTCACAATGTTATTTGAATTTCCCCAAATGTAGAGGCCATATCTAATTGAACTCTGGAAGTAGGAAAAATATATTTCTCTTACCAATTTATATGGCAGCTGAGATCTTATATTTCTAATGAGGAATACAGTTCTTGAAAGTTTTTTGCCCAATTCTTCAACATGATAGTTCCATGTAAGACCGGAGTCTAAATATATACCCAGGTGTTTAGCTTATAAGAAGTGAGTCTAAATCAAATGTTTGCAATGAACGCCAAGCCGCACAACTATTATCTAGCTTTGTTAATACAGTGTCCTTCAGTATGGTACGCAACCATTAGGCAAGAATAAAGTTACTGTAACACTAGTTAAAGTGTTACTCCCTTAGTTACAATAAAATAGTAAACTTTTAATAACATATAATAACCAAGTGTTTAAGATTTGAAAATGTCGGTATCGATCTATCATAACTCAATCATCTGAACCTCACCTACCTATATTCAAAATTGTAAACTACTTTACACTATGTTGTGAACATTACATAAAATGTATTATTTCATATATCTGTTTTCTCAATTCTTCTAATTGAGAGTGGCCTCTGAGAAAATCCTTAATTGTTATTTTTGTTTAAATTGCTTATTTTATATGTAAAATTGTTTTTACATGCCTACATAAAATTTACTGTACAATAACGGAGGACGAAGGTAACAACCGAGATCTGAAAGTTCCCTCAACTTAGAAACGGATATATTAAACCTGAATTAATACTAGCTGGATACACGTTTGTTCCTGAAGTTTTGGGTTAAATCCCTCTCATTTCTTTCACCTATCAAGTGTCTTGACCAACTTTTGTTATCTTCCTACCTTGACACAAGAGTATGAGAGGGCTAGAGATCTTCAATCTATTCTCTTTTCTTCTTTCCTTACTACGCGATAATGACAGAGAGGTTTTCCTTTTTAAATAAGATAAAAAAGAGATTTCAAATTGTTGGAATACATCTTGGCGCATAACAGTGGTGGATCAAGTAATTTGTAAACGTGTACGTTTCTAAAATTTAATGTTAACTTAGTCTATTACGTCCCTGCATATAAGATAGAAATTAAATTCGATATAATAGGAGGGTTTGTGTAAATTAACAATCTAAATAATCTATTGTTAATACAGTTTAATTTGCCTTCACAAATTGTACTTTTATCTTGCATCTGCTGGCATCTATTTTTTTTATGATTGATCATTCTTTGCAATATAAAAGTGTAAAGGATAAATATAAATATAATTCCTTTGTTCAAATAAAACACTATATTTATTTTTCTTTATTTGAATTAAGGTTGGTTTTAATTGGAAATGTTTTTTGTTTATAATTCTATTTTTGTAACGTTTATTTTGAAGCTCTTAGAGAAGTTCAATACAAATAAAACGCATTGTTAAAACTTGTAAGTTAAAAGCAATGAAATTAAGTGTGTTCCTTCATTGTAAATAAAATATCTATTATGTAAATCAGAAAAAAAGATTTATTAAAAAGTAAATATTACGTATATTTTATTATAATTTCTTTGCGATATTAAATAATATGTGTCATTTTACAGTAGTTATTAAAAAGAAATTATTGTTTTTAAAAAAATGGAAATATATATTCTAGCCTTTTCCTACCATTTGGAAAAAATATTTCTGCTGAGATTTCTAAAAGAGGTTAAATTCTCTAGTTTGTTAAGAATTGGTTTATATCCATCTACAGTTATTTATATGTTTTCACGAAACATAGATATTGAAGCCGTCTAAAAAAATCTTTCTTTCTTTATACATATAAATATTACCTTAGTGTAAGCACATTTTGCAAACCTTGCAATTGTCATCAAGTGTTATATATTTTCACAAAAAATTGTTTAATCAGACAAAAATTTGTGAAAAACTAAATAAATTTCATTTTTTCCTACACATTTTGTATAGAGATTTATCAATATTTATACATACAACGTTACATCTGAAATAATTAGTATATAATTTCTTTTTCGTCATACTGCTTCAAAAACAGCTGTTTTCAATACATGCATTGAGATACTAAAGTTGTTATTTTTAGTCCTAGGACCTAAAAACATCAGCTGTGGTCGAGGTCATCAGCTGTTACTACGATTATACGAGTTAATTAACGATTGTAAAGCATCTATAAAAACAACCAATATTCTCGATTGGAAATAACCGTCAAAACAGCTGTTACCATCGATTTGAAGGCAAATAGGTTATAACATTTTACTTTTTGTGAAATTATGTTCTTATATTATTTGCAGTATAACGAAAAATATATTTCATCACTTGAACCAAAAGAAGCTTTTCGATCCTCGCTCATTTTCCACAAACTTAAACTTGAGCTTGTATTGGAGAGCTTCACTTTTGGTCCTAGTGATGAAATATACTATTTTGCTCTTTCCACAGTATGTCCGCTATAATGATGAAATTAACAATAATTTTATTGCTCAAATGATACTAAGATAAAACGACATCCATTTTTAAACTATGTTACAGTTCTTTGAAACTATTAAAGCGCATTTAAACATTTCTGGAACAACAAAATAACATAACCTAGAAGAGTAAAAGGAACACAATACAGTTTTTAATTACCATGATGTGTAAACTTAGCAGGGAGAAAAATGTAAGTCAATATAGAACTGTGTGTTTGGACTGAACAAACCAGGGCTTTATTTATCTTTCATTCCTGGTATGAAAGAATCTAATGTTATTTAATAATGCATTGTATTGTACAACAGACAAATCTGGCACTCACAAGTCGGTGGTTATAGTTGGGGGAAAAATACAATTACATTATTAGCAACTTAATTACACTGTTGTAATTAATGGTGGAAAATGTCGCACTAACTTTCCCACTTACCTTTAACCCAATAAAGCTAAACGGCCAACCGAAATATCAGTTTAGTGGTTATCAATCAAGAAGTAAAATTTCTGTAAGTGAAAACGAACTATAGACATCTGCTTTGAAAAACAAATTTATATATTTAAATAAGGCCTCAAACTTGCCTAAACACGCACATGAATAAAATCAAGTTTTTAATGACAGCTGTCAAAGATCTTATTAATATATTTTAACTTACGATTTTTCAAACGGAGTTGAGTCACTAATTTTTACATTCCTCTAAAAACTAAATGAAACTGGTAGAGCTGATTTTAAGAAATCACATATATACAAATAACTTAATACATCAAAACACAAGTAAGAAAACTTACATCGTAAATTATAAAAATCTAAACTAAACACAGAAAACTGTTATTGAAAATGACAGAATAATGGAAGTTCAACTTATTGACTAATACACAACTGTATTTACGGTTAAAGAACAATAATAATAACAACCTTCCAGGAAATGTGAACAATGTCTTACCTATTAGTTGTCCGATGTTACTGGGAAAGACGTCAGCAGCATTTACTAAACTCCAGAAAAAAACCTAGAAACAACAAACAAAACAACTATTATTAAAAACAAAATATAATCTTTTCTACAGTTATAGATTAGTTTTAGTTTCCAAGATGACCTTACGCTATGTTTGTGTTTTTTCTCTTCATGTTCTAGGTTTATCACTTGATAACAAGAGTTGATTTACACTTTCGAAATGTCGTGTATTAATTTTTATAATCACAAATGTATGATTATACCTTATTATTAACACAAAAAACCATCGTTATAAAAGAAACTTTAACGAGAATACTTTGTATATTTGAGAAAAACTAATTTAGATAATATTATTATAAAATTCATCGTAGGTAGTAAACAATAAAATTAAAAAATGTCTGTAAATCTAATAAATTACGAAACTTCTTTATAGGTCCACTTGTCACTATTATGGACTACAAAAAAGTATTGATTTCCATTTCTCCAAAAAATACCGGTTCATATATTATTGTTAAAATACAAAAATCGACCAATGAGGTCGTTATAAAATATTTTATTTCTCAGAATCAACCCAACCGATTTCGTTTAAATTGAATACGCGAAATGAGCGCACAACCCGTCAGGTTGATGTTTGACGAGGGTGAAACTTGTTAACCCTTGTGGAAACAAATTTTGACAGGAGAAACAATGGCAAATCAATTGTTACTGTTAAATAAAACTCAACAGAATGGAATGGAACCGAACCTAACCTAACCTAACCTAACCTAACCTAACCTAACCTAACCTAACCTAACCTAACCTAACCTAACCTAACCTAACCTAATATAACCTAACCTAACCTAACCTAACCTAACCTAACCTAACCTAACCTAACCTAACCTAACCTAACCTAACCTAACCTAACCTAACCTAACCTAACCTAACCTAACCTAACCTAACCTAACCTAACCTAACCTAACCTAACCTAACCTAACCTAACCTAACCTAACCTAACCTAACCTAACCTAACCTAACCTAACCTAACCTAACCTAACCTAACCTAACCTAACCTAACCTAACCTAACCCGTCAGGTTGATGTTTGACGAGGGTGATACTTGTTAACCCTTGTGGAAACAAAATTTGACAGGAGAAACAATGGCAAATCAATTGTTACTGTTAAATAAAACTCAACAGAATGGAATGGAACCGAACCTAACCTAACCTAACCTAACCTAACCTAACCTAACCTAACCTAACCTAACCTAACCTAACCTAACCAAACCTAACCTAACCTAACCTAACCTAACCTAACCTAACCTAACCTAACCTAACCTAACCTAACCTAACCTAACCTAACCTAACCTAACCTAACCTAACCTAACCAAACCAAACCTAACCTAACCTAACCTAACCTAACCTAACCTAACCTAACCTAACCTAACCTAACCTAACCTAGCCTAACCTAACCTAACCTAACCTAACCTAACCTAACCTAACCTAACCTAACCTAACCTAACCTAACCTAACCTAACCTAACCTAACCTACCCTAACCTAACCTAACCTAACCTAACCTGCACCTTACCTGACCCGACCAAAACTGAAGTTGCTAATTTTATTTAACTCCATGTGTAAGCTCAAATGTTAAATTTTTTAAACTGCTGTAAATATTGGTTATAAGTCAGTTCCACTACTCGTAAGTTTTATGTAAACAGTAAGAATTGATTTGTTGCTTAAGTCAAATCTTTTTAATCCCCGTCTCGGTGTTCTCGGTGATGTGAGCTTTTTTTCGCCTGTCAAATTTTATTTCCTCAAGAGTTGACCTTTGGCTCACCCTCGTTAAACATCACCGTGGCGTGTTGTGCGTTTTTCCCGCTAAATTCCAGCTGTGCACTCTTCTCACGACACCTTCAAATTTATCTGAATTATGCAGATTAATGACCCAAAACCGTGTTCAAAATTAAACGTTCATCTCAGAGTAGGATAAAACCAAAATAACATCGACTTTAAAAAACAATTACGCTAAAAACTCGTTTAGGGTATAAAGAAAGCAAGTTTAGGCTCTATAAAAATATATTTATATGCTCAATGACGGCGTTTGTAGTACATTTACACTTTTACACCGACAACTACCAACTGTCATTTTAAAATTTCATTATTTTTTGTTTATTTCAATTAGTTTCAATTTGATTTTTTGGGATGGTTAATTGGATAACGTTTTTACAGCGACTATATCAATAATCATAACACAACTTTTGCACGGAGTAGTAATACATAATTAAGAAGACTACTTGTTTAAACTCTCCTCAAATGAAGAGGTAAACCCGTTTCTGTATTTACATAGTGAAGTACGTTCCCAAATCAATTTATCCCGTGTCGAGCGTAGTGTAAACAACGGGTTACCCTAACACTGAACCGCAATTTGCAGAATTAAAACATCTCATTTTGTGGTTTACATTGAAACGTACAGAAATAATTTTAATATTTTCAAGATGAGTTCGTTTCATTCCTATAAATACGGATCTATTTATCCTACGGACATTTTAGATTTCCTAAATTTCAATAAAGTTCTACATAATTCATCTATACAAAGTCCTACATAGTACATAGGTCTACAAAGTCCTCTATACATAATTTCATCTTCCTATCTTAATTTTACTAGCTGCTATCCTACAACAACAACAACAACAACAACAACAACAATAATTGTTACAGCAATGAAAACAAAGACAAGAATATTGATTACAACAATGAAGACGAAGACAAGAATATTGAATACAACAATGAAGACAACGACAAGAATGTTGAATACAACAATGAAGACAACGACAAGAATATTGAATTCAAAAATGAAGAAAACGATAAGAATATCGATTACAACAATAATAGAAAAAGACAAGAATATTGAATTCAAAAATGAAGACAACGACAAGAATATTGAATACAACAATGAAGACAACGACAAGAATATTGAATACAACAATGAAGACAACGACAAGAACATTGTTTACAACAATGAAGACAACGACAAGAATATCGATTATAACAATAAAGACAAAGACAAGAATATTGATTACAACAATAAAGACAACGACAAAAATATTGATTACAACAATAAAGACAAAGACAAGAATATTGATTACAACAATAAAGACAACGACAAGAATATTGAATACAACAATAAAGACAACGACATGAATATTGTTTACAACAATGAAGACAACAAGAATATCGATTAGAACAATAAAAACAACGACAACGACAATTTCAACGATAACGGCGACAGATGGATGGCTTACGAGAATTAATTTTTCAGTTTCCTTAGGCCATGAAAAAACGTGAAGATCAGTCCAAAATAGGAGGTCGAAATAATTACCAAAGTGGTAAAATAGTCAGGTACCAAAATGGTTAACTGACCGTAGCACTTTGTACAATTATAAAAAGGAAATCAGATGTTGGTTTGTTTAGTCGATGTGTACGTAGTTTTTCTCGAATTGTTGTATAATTTCGGGGTTTACATACGAAAATTGTAGAAATTACGAAAAACAAGGTCATATATGATTCTTTGGGTGTTTGTTTTTGTAATATTAAATTTTAAATTTAATACAAATAGGAATATAAACTAAAACTTACTTATAAATTCAATAAACTCGAATAGTTCAGCTAACGTTTGAACAATTTTCATATCTCGTTCAGCCAATACTGACATTGAAACTCAACTTTATATTTACACAGACGTTGTCTAAGAGTTGGGAAAGAAGTGGACAAATATTATGATATCAGTTTCCAAAACAAACCCGGGAAGGATTACCAAAAATATTTGTTTACTGTTAAAGTTTATATTATTGTTTTACTTATCAACTCAACTTGTTTATATTTCCCGGATAAAGGATATGCCTTATATTTGTTGTAAGATATATATTTATTCACATATAACAAGTCTTGTAATGTGGGTAAGTATTTCTTCTAGCTAGAGTATGATTTCATTTTATTTGTCACGGTACTAATCAACAGTTTAGAATATTCTTGTTTTAAAGTTTTTATCTAATGACGGATTGTAATTTTATTGATATACCGTAGTTTATTTAGGCATTAGTTATTATTTGTGCATATAAAACAAGACGTTTCGAAAGTATGGATCAACTTTCGTCATCAGGTGATAAAACCCAGACATAGCCTCAATGTTCGTCACATATTTATATCTCGGAAAATAATTAAATACATTAGAAAGTAGAGAACTTGTAGAGGATCTTAGACCTTATAACATAGAGATGTTATTCAAAATCGTCTCAACTTTGCACGAAACACCCTTTTTGAAATATTAACAGATAACCAAAGTTTGGTAGTTATCGGGGGAAATATTATTTCCTAAAGAACTTTGGATGTTTTTCGATTTTCTACAAATTCAATGATTTAAGACAAAATTGTATAGACTTGAAACATTTCTCTCAACACATTTCGAACGTCTTACATAGAATTTGTTTTGTTTAAATTAAATTGTCATGTTGGGTTAAAATTTAATTATTCTAGTAGAAAAGTGTACCGACAACAAAACTGTTAAAATTCACGGTTTTCGCAACGCTATTAATTCTGTACCAGTCATTTCACGAAAATGCAAGTAAAGTATTCTGTTCAGAAAATGGCGGTATTCGTAGCATTTTTGTATCTCGGAAAAAAAATTTTATCGACGTCTAAATTATTCCACAATTTTGGGCTCAAAAAAGGAATTATTTTTCGAACTCGTATATCTTAAAATAATAACAGATATCTCCAATTTAATAGTGTTTGGGTAGTACTTTCATGTGCCAAAATATTGTTTGAAAATTGGTGGTTTTTCAATTTTCAAAAAAGGTATAGTTTGTAATGATTGAAGAAAATTAGTATATATCTGGCAAATATTCTCCCATTTTATTTTTTAATGTTGTGCGATTTCTACAAATAATTCAATTTTTATTGATAAAATTGTAGTATGATATAAAGTGTCTGGTTTGGATGTAGATAAAAATAGTAGACGAGATAGCAATCTATGACAAATAATATGAAAGTCAAATTTTTCAGCATTTTCTGAAAAGAAAAGAATTTCATCACAGTACAATAACTGTTTCAGATTTTACAGAGATGCAGAATAAAACATGAATTTTAATTGAATTGAAATTAGCAGTTTTTAGTTTTACACATTTCAAACCGATATTACTTTCAACCAAATACTGAGTTCACAAATATTAAACAGATTAAATGTAAATCAATTCAAATATATTTAGATAAACTTTTTTGAAAACTAAACTTTCCTTTCATCGTGGCAAAGAATGAATTGATTGAAATTGGAAAAATCGTAATTTTTTTTTGTAACAAAAATAGTTTCTACAATTATTACCCAACGATTAATAATATTTTTTAAATGGATACTTTGTGGGAATTAAGTTCGATTTTGAAAGTATTTTTACTTTTACTAAATCAAAACTTCGGTGTAAAGTCGACACTTTGTGGATAAAAACTATTCCAATATACCAACATGTGACCAATATAAAGGTCGCGTTCCACTTCAAATTGTCAAAACTTGAATAATGTGACCGATCTCCAGAGACAAAAGAAAGCATTTATTTAGAAAAGAACGTTACTAAAAACAAATCACTTTCTACCAATGTGCATTGCATTATCTGCCTTTAGATATAATACATTTGTCGCAACTAAAATTTACAATAACTTATGATTATTTCCTGAATAACGTCATGATGCCTTCTCTTTCCAACTCTGGAATATTTTTCTAGGATTTACTTTGAACATATTCCTATTAAATAACTTTCCGGACCATTTAAAATATAATCATTTTTAAGAAGGATTGATGACTTAAGAAGGTTTCAATGCAATTTCGTGATACTTTCGTTGTATTCAGTAGAGGTGGACCTCAATTTATAACATTCAAGTGACAAGTATGCAAAGTCGATTTTATTTTGTATAAATAGTAAGATTATTTATGCACTATTGTATATTATATAGAATGTCTTCGCAGTTTTGCTACAAAATGTTACATGTTTACTGCACCCTTACTGCTAGATGTACAATAAACGAAGCAATAAAATATATAAATATATAGCCTGCATTAATATATCACCATGATAGAGAGTACAACACAAATTTTGGAATTACCTACATATTATATGATTTAGACGCACAGGTTAATCTCTCAAATAAATTTTAAATTTGCTTTAATAAACTCGGTTATAGAATGCTCATTAGTAAAGAAACAATTGTATATTTATTTTTATTTTATATATACCCCCAAAAGAAAAGTGTTTAAGTTAAATAAACTGTGGCAAACCTTGCACAAACTTTCTACTAATCCATCACCAAAATCAAATAAAAACGGACCATCATTTATCGTCACCAATATTTTTAGTTCAGTTGCTTTTCAACAAAAAAGATAAAATCAGCCATGGATACCGTTATTGAATATACGAGACCACCCCCCCCACCCCCTACAGCCCTGACCATCAAACTTTCATGTGTTTCCTAAAGAATATCTTGGTGGAAAGCAATTTGAAAATGTAGACGTGTTGAAAGAAACTGTTACTAACTGGTTATATGCTCAGGCGGCAGAGTTCTATGATGATGTGATCTAAAAGCTAGTGCCACGACTTAATCAAGCCTATCAACCTAAATGAGTTACATTTGTTGTGAGTATGCCGAATGCAATAGGTGATGACAAAAGCTATCTTAACACGTTAAGTGCCAAGCCAGTTGTGCCACTTATACCATACAGTGCCAACTTAACAAATGATTAAATATTCTTAGTGACTAGGTAGAAAAGTAAAAATATGTTCATACTTAATTTTTTGTGTTACAATTTATGTTCCTAAATAAATTTGCCGTTACTCCACTTAAAAACTGTTTTTACCTAAAAAATGACCCACGTATATTTATATATTTCAACAAGGGCCTAAAGTTGCTTCGCTCTTGTCGAAACTTGTCATCAGCGTAAATTATATCTGATTACATCAAGCTCTTAATGACGACGATTTAAGTTTTTTGTTTCATTATTTTTTACTTAGTAATATCTTTTCACTTAGGGTTTTGCATACGGGTCAGGGCTACTAATGTTTACATTTCGCTCAAATTTAAATCAAACGGGATTTTAAGAAATTGCGTGTTTTATACCATCCCCGTGGTCGATTTTCATTTTCTTACCGATAACTCATAAACCAGTATTGTTGAGAGATATTTACCAATACACTTTATTTACGTCCTAGAAGGGTACAATTGAACAAAATGTAATGAAAACTGTTTGAGCCGAATTAAGAAAATCGTAACTCTGTTTTTCTTTCTTATGAAAGCTACCCTCGAATTTTGAGTATCAAGAGATAGGTTCGCAATATGGCTTGTACAAAAGTTGATTAAAATAGATCCACAAAACGGACATCACGTGATTTTCTCTATACTACGAATATTTATAAATTTAAAAACTGCACACAAACTTTAAAAAAAAAATAGCAATTTTTATTATAAAACCTAAATAAATATTACTTCCAGTCATCAACGAGAGTAAAATTCGAATTACGCACTCATTAAAGTAATTTAAACTTTACTTTTTAAATTCGAAGCCATGTAAATTTAAGTTAACAATACAAAGCACATTATGTAGCTTGGTACAAATTATCGAATGGACAGTAATACAGTTATTAAAATTTAATTAACATATTAATAAACAGAAGTATTTCAATTAAAAATTAATTTTACAACAATTACGTAATTCCTGCTTAATTAATATCCTGCCCGTTTGCTGATTGTGACAAAAAAAAACATACAGAAATATTGTATTTTCAATTACAATCTGCACTGGAATTCATTAATTCATTTTGTGTTAATTATTTTAAAACTGCAATACTTTTTTAGTTAGGATTTTATAAAGGGATTTGAGTAATTAATATTCATATTTGAATAATATTTTAACGAAATCGGTAGAACCGATTGAATAAATTACATATTTCATATGTATTTTTGACGACATGGGGGGCCAATGTGATTAAGGGGAGGGGGGTTCTTACTCTACACAATATGTTATTTAAATATTTATAGCTGATTTTGATAAAACTGTAACTTCGTGTTTTTCCCCCACTACAACTAAATTTTAAGTTATAATAAGTCCGTAAGTCTTTTGCTAAATATACCTACATACAAAATTTGTTAAAACTTGATGCAAGTGTTTAGGCTGTACTAAAAGAAACAAGAAAAGACAGATAAACATCATTTAAAAAGATATAACTTACCTCGAATTTTTAACTCATTATATAAACTTCTCTATATACGTTTATATAAAAAAGTTAAAATTATCACCACGACCAACTGGAACACTCTGTACATTAGTGATTGAGTTTTTCGCATTTAAAATTGTAAATTTAAATCTTAATAAAAGATCAACTTAAAGGTTGTACTCAGATATTAAAATAGCTTTTTAAAATACTACAAGGAACATTACCAAGTCAAATATGGCGATTAGAACTTTGTATTATGCAGAACCAGAATGTATGCAATCAATTTAAATAAGCTGTGGGTTTATGTTGCATTTGCATTTCTAAGTCAGAATATCCCTAACAGCAATTGTTAACTTGTACCTCTGTCTTGTGACCTTAAAGACATTCGTAAGTTTTAGATCCATCTTATGTATAATAGGATTTTGAAATTGGCTGAAACTGTATTTGTCGGAAGAATTTACAGTGTGAGAATAGTAATACTTTATAGAGAAATAAGTGTTAAACTGTATATGTTGACTGAGAATAAGAATTTAGCATTCGATTTTATTGGATAAAAATATGATTGATGTCCTAAAGTTGTACTGCATTTTGTCAACTAATTTCATGTATATTTTCAGATGTTAATAACAAAAAACCAGATTTATATTTATACTGAATCAGGAAATTATTAAAGTATGGCCAAATACCATTGTCTTTCAAAGTGGGAATTCTTTATATACTTCATTATCGTATTCCGAAAGGTACAAGATTCATTGCATTAAGTACTGAGACGCTAAGATCAATGAAATGAACAGTAAGAATGCCAGTGTCCCAAACTGGGTGATTTAACATTTAGAGGAACGAATAACTCAAAAGCAAACTACGATGGAATGATCTTGCAAAGATTATTTACAGTAAGTTATTAATAACAAATCATATCCGCCAAAATCTGTCTCATATTATTGAACTATAATAAGGGAGAATATGAGAAATTCCAGATCTCTTAGAAGGAGTGTGTGGACTTAGGATCCACTTAATTAATCCGGATGTGGATCCAGAGAGACCATTACATTCCAGAATATTAACAACATGAGCGGATGTATCCAATATTGGTTAATATTTCATAAAATAAATATACGAACAGGATTAGTGGCACAAAACCAAATTTATTTAAATCTCCAACTAGCGAGGAATGTTCTGATGATGAGATTGTAGCCCCGAAACGCGTACTAAAGCGAAAAAAAGTCAGGAAGGTAAAATAGGTACGTTCTTATAATTATTGTTAATAGTTTTATGATGGAAAAGCTTTGCAACATTTACTTGGCAGTTATACTAATAAAATCTTACGATATCTGATAAAAAATTGTTTCCAATATTATGATACAGAAATATACAATATGTTACAAATATGTGTTATTTACAACCGTTGTTTTGAGGTTATTTTTCATAGCTTTGCTTTTTGTAAAATATTACAAATTGTTTCCAATAAAGTAATCCTGATGAAGCAGTTAAAATGACAAGCACGTCTTATGAGATACGCCGTCATCCATTTGTTAAGTAAATTGGATTCTATAAAGTATGTTACAAAGCAAATAGTTTTATTAGATGATAAAGGACGTCCTTGGATGAATCTCACCACAAGTATTTTGGGTTACGTGATAACTTCGCCGTGTTTATAGAGTACTTTGATAAAGTTTGCGTTGACTTGAGCAATAATTTAATAGCTGATGTATAAATGTTGCGCAATATTTTTCGCTTGCGCATATTAAAGTAAACAATGTGAAAATATTGCACAAATTTTCTCACTCACTCGTTTCCAAATCAAATTAAAATGAAGTGAAACTAACCGTCACCTAAAAATGTCACTTCATTAGTTATTCTTGTTGTACTATCTAACCTAACCTAACCTAACCCAACCTAACCTAACCTAACCTAACCTAACCTAACCTAACCTAACCTAACCTAACCTGACCTGACCTGACCTGACCTGACCTGACCTGACCTGACCTAACCTAACCTAACCTAACCTAACCTAACCTAACCTAACCTAACCTAACCTAACCTAACCTAACCTAACCTAACCTAACCTAACCTAACCTAACCTAACCTAACCTAACCTAACCTAACCTAACCTAACCTAACCCAACCTAACCTAACCTAACCTAACCTAACCTAACCTAACCTAACCTAACCTAACCTAACCTAACCTAACCTAACCTAACCTAACCTAACCTAACCTAACCTAACCTAACCTAACCTAACCCAACCTAACCTAACCTAACCTAACCTAACCTAACCTAACCTAACCTAACCTAACCTAACCTAACCTAACCTAACCTAACCTAACCTAACCTAACCTAACATAACCTAACCTAACCTAACCTGACCTGACCTAACCTAACTTAGCCTAACCTAACCTAACCTAACCTAACCTAACCTAACCTAAAAATTTCAGTTCCGTAGTTGTTGAATCAAAAAATGAAAATAAAATATGTATGTCGTATTTAAATATACATTTATAGATTTCAATAAGGTAACTAAACTTGATACAACCACACGTCATCAGTTGAAATTGTATTTCAATCAAATCGAGCTTTTAACGTCTGCTGTCAAAGGTTGTTGTTTGCTAATTATTACCTAACCGTAATGTCTTTAGTTGCGATTTTTCATACGGTTTTGGATCATTCAATCTCACATTATACTATAATTTAAACGAAATCAGTAGAGCCAATATTGTGAAATTATGTCTTATTATGTCTGTTTTCTTGAATTGTTATGAAAAGAGAATTTAAGACAGATGAGTTTTGTTTGGGTCATTGAAACCCAAATTTTATCACAATTCAACAATTTTTATTTTTGAAATTATTGAAATTTTTATAAAATTACATTTCAAATCCATTTCCAGATAATATATATTTTTTTAAATTTTGGACCCCCTCCCTAAATTTTATTCCTCGACATTATAATGTGATAAAGCTGTGATACATATTATAAAATAATAGTATTTAGTAATAGATATCGCTAATAATACAATAAATTTGAAAGTTTCGTCACAAGGACATCATCAGGTAGTTTTTAAAATCCTTTTTTTCATTTTTTTTTGTCTTTTCTATTCCTTTATAGAGAATTACAATATTAATACTTCTAGATATTGAAATAATACTTAACAGACCGATAGGTATAATGGTGAAAACTAAGTTACAGACAATTATCTGTAGGAGTAGGCTACCTACCTCAAGGAAGAACTTTCGGACATACCTACACAGAAATAGATAATTTTCAATTATAACATTTACTCTAAACTATTTAAGTAAACTGATATAACACCTATATAAACTTTTAGGAAAGCAGAATGAAATCCAATCATGAAATTGAAACCGTATTACTACCTGGGGAACACTGCCGGATCCCGCTATAAATAACCCCAAGTTCAATCAAAGGGCACATTTACCACGATTTGTCATCCCACCCTCTGCTACTGAATGAAAGCTAGATTTGTGACCACTTTTTTTTGTCAGAAACTAAAGAAAAGAAACTTTGTGGTTCCATTACATTAATTTTATTCCACTTTTATATGGCAGAGTGGTGAATACGACATGTGGAAATGATACGGGAACTCTTTTGACACAAAACTGCTCTGAATATAAGTTAGAACCAAATTAAGGCACAAGTTTGTAACATAACCTAACCTAACCTAACCCACCCAATCAAACCTAATCTACGGTATCTCTTACAATGTTTAATACTAGTTTATTAACAGTACCTAACCTAGTCTAATCTAACCTAACCTAACCTAACCTAACCTAACCTAACATAACCTTACCTTACCTAACCTAACCTAACCTAACCTAACCTAATCTACGTTATTTCTCACACTGTTTAGTACTAGTTTATTAACAGTACTGAACCTATCTAAACTAATCTAATCTAGGGTATTTCTTGCAATGTTTAGTACTAGTTTCTTAACAGTACCTAACCTATCTAAACTAACCTAATCTAGTCTATTTCTTGCAATATTTAGTACGATTTTGTTAAGAGTACCTAACTTAATCATGGATACCTACTTACAATATTTAGTACTAGTTTGTTACAGTACCTAACCTATCCAACGTAACCTATTCTAGGGTATTTCTTGCAATATATAGTACGAATTTGTTAACAGTACCTAAGAATAGAATATAGAAAAATGTTTAAATAAAGGCTTAACCTTAGTTAATTTTTCTGACATTTAATTTTTAAATAACCACCAAAATGCACTTAAACAATCCAAAAATACAAAAAACTACATTTTATATTTATAACTTAAAAACAAATTATCATAGAACATTCTTTATAATAACACTGTTAAATATATTCAGATTTATAATTCTAAAATTATTCCTCAATATAAGATCAACTTAAAAGATTTACTCGGATATTTTGTTAAATACTACCAGTAGCATCACCGAGTCAAATAGGGTGACTAAAACATTGTATTATGCAAAACGAGAATGTATGTAATTAATTTTAATAAGCTGGAAGCTTTTGTCACCTTGCATTTCTGTGTCGGTATAACCCTAACAGCAAATATTAACTTGTACCTTTGTCTTATGAACTATACGAAATTCTAAGCTTAAGAATTACAAGATTTGAAAAGTAAGTATAAAGATTTGACGTATGGATATTAACTGTGAGAATTATCCAGGCAGGATGAAAAGGAATTTATCATCACAAAAAGAAATTGTATTTTTCAATGTTGCATATTATTTGTGTTTTGAGATTTAATTATTATTATTTTATTTTATAATAAAAACTTTTCGAAGCTATGGGATTTTATCATAATCGATGCTGTGGAACGGTTATAAAAACCGTTAACCGTGGTGGATCGATCTTGTTAATACTCGGTCCTATAGGACACATCTGTTCGGAGTCACTTCTTGGTACTACATTTGTTTTACGGCAAAGCCTACACTAAAAATAAGGGGCACCGCCCGATAGACCGGAATTTTCGGTAGTCCGGCACCGAGCCAAACCCGAACGTGCCGGATTATCGGACTTCTACTGTATGACATACGGTGTTTTGGCATCGCATCTTCCCCACACACGTCATCTTGAACCCTTGCGTGTGACATATCTTTTAAAACTTGTTGTAACATTCATATAGCTTGTACTATGCATCAATATTGCATTGACTAAAATACTGTCATTTACTTTACGTTTCCAATAAACTGTGGCTACAGTCACTGAGACCTACTAGTGCTTTAGATTAGAGGACTTTTCAGTTAATGCATTTACCTTTCTGGGTTTATACACATAATGTACAGCATGATATAAACTGTCATTTTGAATGGAAAATAACAATTAAAATGGAGGAACCATACAGCATTAAAATTTTAATTGTTGACTACCCCACGTCAATGGTGTCCCTGTTTACAGTAGTTATAATTTTCTTTCCTGTTAGTTTCTTTTTTTATGAATAGTGTTGTGGGTCAATTTGGGTTTACAAAAACGACTTACCTACTGGTTTAAAACTTTAATGAAAGATGTATTGTTAACAGTTCTAACAATAACAAGAGTTAGTTACTCAACTATCCTTCGTCAAAAGTAGTTCCAATGTATAACTGCTACGGCTGTTTCACCTCAAATTGAGGCATCTTCAGGCACAGCACGGGAGTACTTTATACTCTCAACATTATATCTTACACACCTTTACAATTTTTAATATGTTGTTGTACTAAAATTACAGTACACGTCAATGAAATATGAAATATTAGATTTGGATTGTTGCTAACACCATTTCACTTCTATAAGATACAAGTGTATGGAAGAATATAAAAAGGTATAGTGATTAATTAATGAACAGTAGTTCTGAAAACCTAAAAATTGTAACAATATGAGTCAGTTAAAATAAAATAAACTATGCGAAAACATTTACAAACTCTCTCACTTTATCCCAAAATAAAAATATACCTAATTTATTCGTCGTCCAAATGTAAGTTTTTCACATAAAAATATGTACACGCGCTTTAATTGTACAGCACTGCACATATGACAGACAGACAATATTCCAAAAATCACGTTTTGGGCTTAGAATACTTCAAAACTGATTGATCCACACACAAACACACACACACACACACACACACACACACACACACACACACACACACAAAATAAATTCAATTTTCATCACATGACTGTCCCTTCTATTCGTGAAAAAGTACAATCAATTTTGTTTAACAATTATTTAATCAATTATTCCAACATATTATTATTTAACAAACATACAAATGAGCATCCCTATGTAGTTATAAAATCATTCATTAATACAACCCTTGTCAACTGTTGGCTATATAAACACCTTTCTCCCGACAAAACTTGTTGAATTCGGCGTCATTGTGTTTATTCTAGGTTAAAGTGATGCAATTAATTTTGAGATCCTTTGGGAAATTACTGGAGTAGAGCTCCGAGACTCCCTGGAGTAAGCACGAAACGCCTCAAATTAATAACTTAGCGTGATGGATATTAGGGAATTATATTTATGGGATGTTGGATAACACCTGTAATATATAAAAATGATTAAATTGTAGACCTTGCGACAGAGAATAAATAGTAATCAATTGATTATTCTCATCTGGTGATTTATTTATGTATTTAATGTAATTAAAAATGTTATTATTTTATTGTATGATAATAATGTATAAATAAAGGTTGTACAAGAAAATAACTTCGGAACTTTAAAAGCATGTAGATGTTTATTCGTATAACTTACGTTATTGGTTGAGGTGTCATTTTAAACAAAACAAGGAAACTGAACAAGTGAGAGATAGCTCACTAATTAGATAGCAATGTTTTGTTGTATACAGCTAAAATATACACAAATATGAAGTTTGATTAAAATCAACAACGTATTTAGGATAAGAAACAAACAGAACACAATTCTCATTAAAAAATACGCCTAAGTATCAAACGCGTTTCAACGACAAAGTCATCCTCCTCAGTGATACACGAGCTACACCAATCAACCTATAACTGTTAATAATTGTCGTTGAAACGCGTCTGATACTTAGGCGTATTTTTTTATGAGAATTGTGTTCTGTTTGTTTGTTATCCTGTATAATTTTTCTCATAAGTCAAGCTCAACATTTAATGCACGAATTTAGGCTTTAGAGGAACACACAGACGACAGGATGACAAACATATTTCCAACCACTGCTTTGGACACATGGGATTTCTAAACGAATTTTAAAACATTGTAAATTAATACTTTAATATTAATTGACTGTAGACGCTATTGACACAGTAACGTCAACTAACAAACATAGAACTCTATGTTTGTTTCTATGGCAGCGAAATAAGTACAATACTTAAAACTATATACTTAAAGTGTTTAAGCGGTGAGTGAAATACTTATTTACTATATCACTAGGCATTCGGGAATTCAGTATTTCTTAGCCTTCCAGAACGCAATTTGTTACCGGAATGAATTGAAATTATTGTCAGAAATACGGGGGGAATTATTACCTCATTGGAAATTGTGTTCTTTTGTAGTTATGGTAATGAATCCTCTTTGGATAATCACCCCATATTATTTTCATATTCCTTCCAACACTGTAGCTGAGAAGATATTCTTAAAAACCCACAAGCATTATGTATATTATTAAACAGCCAATTATTAAATGTATATTTATGGTAGCATAATATAACAGAAGTTTTAAAAAAACTCAGTTGCATTAATAACACAGTTAAAATTTTTTAAATACTGACGGTTCTACAACTTTATGGATGTAATCTTATGAGAGATTCCTTTCTTACATATTTCCAATCCATTTTTTCTTTACCAACTCTTGTTCTCTTCTGACCCTGACGCTATTACAGTATTGGAGCGCTATAGGTTGTTGTTCTTTTCTTTCAAAGCCCTAAGCAATGAACCTTATCAACCCTGATCAAATTTATAACCCTTGATTATAATATTAATAAGTGCAGTCAACAAAAGAATTAAATATTGACAAAAGACTGTATTAAATATCTCAACAGATTTATGTAAGTCTTGGTGTGTAGTGTTCTACATTTACAACATCTTTATATCTGTAAATTGGTAGCTTTTAATTGGAATATGTTGTAGTATTAAAAGGCATTTATTCAATATTTTCGTAAATAAAGAGGATAAAAAAAAAAGCAAATGAAATCAAGATGGATTTTTACAATATAAAAAACTATTTGAACTAAAAAGGAACTCTAATAGTTTTCAGAAAAAATTGATTTAAAAAAAATACGTTTTAATGGTTTAAAGACGATAATTACCAAAATCTTGCATCGATTTTATCAAGTTTCTCTCTTGAACAACTCGTATCCACTTCCGACTTTGAAACTGTTATCGTATTGTTGGGCCATGGGCTCTCTTATAAATACTATTCTAATACAATTACTGAATAGAACTAAAAACAACTAAACTCATAACATATGTTAAAAATAAAATCATTTTACAACATTTCTACCAATCTAAAACAAATATAATCATACTTCCGTAAATAAGAAAAATTTGGATATCTTTTGGTCCACACTCTTGAATTATTTTGTGCCAGTTAAACTCTGTACATAGTTTACACGTATTCGTAATAATTGTGTAATCCTGTGTATGGAATGCGCAACAGTTTGGCTTTGCAAGTGTAATCCTTTCTGTTTATGAAGGCTTTGGTTGTACAAATAGAATTGAGATATTATAATCCAATATTGTTTGTTTAGTGTGCAACATGTTAATAATATAAACCACTGATTTTGTGTAAAGCTGGAGGAAAGTTTGGATAAAATATCAGCCTCAAATACCTTTCCATATAGAAACATGAATAATACTTTGATTTAATATTCGACTAAACATGTGTCCCTGTGTTTAAAACAGCAAGACTTATCTAAACTCTATAAACAAATTTGTTTAATTGTAAACACTATAATAATTTGTTTTTAAATATTGTCGTTTAAAATCGAAAAACCTTCAGGTGTTAACCACCTTATAAAAAAGATAAAATTCACAAAATAAAGACTTCTAACTATCGACTATTAATATAACTTTAGGGTCGGAAAATAATAAACGGTGGCCCAGAGAGACCTGTAAGGAAAGCTGAAAGAGAAAATCTAAACCAAGACTACATGAAACAATGTGTAGTTCCAAGAGATACCTCTGATTGAACTCGCTATAAATGAGGCAATGAAAGTAATAATAAGTTATTATCACTTCACTCATACAAATGGTATCTTCCAGCTTTAATCGAATCATCGTCGTTTAATTTATAATTACTTAATAATAATCTGTTAACAGCTATCAACGAGCTTATCTCTGTCACATTTCATATTAAATTTATTAACTCAAATTTATCCAATCATATGAATTTAAATGGTAATAACTGGAACTCATTCTGTTATCAATTTCGATTAATTTACGTAGGGAATAAAGTCAGTGCATGCTTCTTGTCCTAGAAACATGAAATTGTGTTTCAAAATCTTACAATGCTTTTTGTGGTGCTGGTTTAATCCTTTCACAAACAACACATCCAATCAAGGTTTTAGTATCAATTTCATTGGTTTTAAGTAAAGCTAATTGTTCTTATTTTTGATTAGTTTATACAGAAAGAATGTCAATACATACTTATTTTCCTTGTAGCATCAAATTCTGTACAAAAATCTTACTAAGTTTACAAATCGCTTATTTTATCCTTTGAAAAATTTATATTCCGTTATGAATTGGAATGTTTTTAAATGGAATAAACTTTGATTAGTTTATGTTGGAACTAAGTCAATACACCCTTTGTCTGCTTGCGTAAAATTATGCTTTATATTATTACAAAGTTTTCTTAGTTTTGATTTAATCCTTTAACAAACTTCGTATCAAATGAAAGCTATGAATTACAATAATAGTTTAAACTGAAAATTTAATTTAAGATTAATTAATGTAGAAGTAAAGTCAACACATTCCACCTCTCTTTGATCCAGTAATTTCTGTATCAAAATCTTACACAGCTGTACGAGGCGATGGTTTAATAGTTTGAAAAACTTTGTACAAAATCATGGTTTGATATGAATATCGAAGGTTTAAACTGAAAGCAATTTTGTTCTAAACTTTGATTAAACCATGGAAGTAATAAAGTCAATACTTATTTCGACTCATTGAAGAGTATATTTGAATCAACATCTAGTGGAATAGATTTAAGCTGTGACAAGCTTTGTATCAAATCGCAGCTTTATTTAATCAATAGTTTTAACTGAAATTAATTATGTTCTAAACTTTGATTATTTTATGAAGGAGTAAATGCTTCTTCTCTTTGAAGCATCGAATTCTGTTTCCAAATCTTACAAAGCTTTGCTTGGTGCTGATTTAATCCTTCAACAAACTTGGCATATAATTATAGCATTAATATGAATAGAAATGTATTTAACTTAAATAAATTCTCTTCTAAACTTTGATTAGCTTATGATAGTAATAAAGTCAATAAACGTTTCTTCTCCTTGAAGAATAAATACTATATCGTAATTACACAAAGCTATGGGTACAGCTGATTTAATCCTTTGACAATCTTATTTCCAAATATGAACTTAACATAAATTTCAATATATTAAAGGGAAGTAATGGTATTCAAAACTGTGATGTGATTAGTTTTTATAGAAGTATGCTTTGTCCCTTGATTTACTAGTTTGTGTATTTACTATATTAGCATGGCCCTGATTTAATCCTTCAACAAACTTTGTACCCATTAATGACCATAATATGAATATCAATAGGTTTAACTAAAAGTAATTCTGTTCTAAACTTTCATTACTTTGTGTTAGTTTAAAGTCAGTACACTATTAGTTTTGTTTTTAAACATAGAATTCTGTATCAAAATCATTCAAATCTTTGTGTGTTGATTTAATCCTTTAACAATGTTTGTACCCAATAATTACTTTGAGATGAATAGCGATGGTTTTAACTGAAAACTATTCTGTTCTGAACTTTGATTAGTTTATGTTGGAAATAAAGTCAATACACGAAACAATACTTCGTGTCCTTGAATTATCTCATTCCGTATTCAATCCTTGCTACAATATTATTGCTTATTTAATAATTTTTAAGTTTTGATCTAAGCAATCGATTAATATTACTTTCAAATCTTCAATTGAAAATAATTCTGTTCTAAACTTTGATTAGTTTATATAGGAGTAAATTTAATACATGTTTCTTCCCCTAGCTTCGCATACTGACATCCCTACTGCGTGTTTTGTCCCTGTTCTGTTTAAGTGCACCCTAAGTAAATACATTTTCTTAAGTGATCTGGAATGTGTCTTATTTCCTATTATTTTAGCTAAATAATATGTTACCGATTCTGGAAGGTACGATTCGATATTAGTAATGTTGGGTTGTTATTGACCTCAGTGTCTCAATAATTGATGCAAGGAAACTTGTACTTCTCGGAACAAATTATTGAGGTTTATGAAGGTACTCCCAAACCATAATGAATTTGTCAATGCCCTAAACTAACTTTAATTATTTCCTGACTGAGTCTAAATATAAATCTGGCTTTTATTATAAACATATTAAAATATACTTAAAATTAGTTGTTAATGACGAAATCATCACCCATGCAGTACAACTTTAGGATAACAATTACATATGTTAAATCTTTATTCTCAGCCAATACATACTTTTACACTTATTTCTCTATAAAGCATTACAATTCACACTATGTAAATTTTTCTGACAAATACAATTTAGTCACTTTCCAATTTTATTGAACATAAGATGGATCTAGAACTTAGAATTTCTTTGAGGTCAAAAGACAAAGGTACAACTTAACAATTGCTGTTAGGGACACTCCGAATTAGAAATGCAAATAGCAACAAAACTCGCAGTATATTTAAATTGATTGCATACATTCTGGTTCGGCATAATACAAAGTTTTATACTCCACAATTGACTTGTAGTTTTTAAAAAATATTTTAATATCCGAGTACAACCTTTAATCACACATCGTACAGGGTGTTCCAGTTGGTGGTGAAAATAATTTTAACTTTAACATATAAACGTATTATAGAGAAGTTTATGTATAGGGTTAAAATTCAATGTCATTTATTTCAGGATATATCCTTTATGAGGTCCTGTAAGTCCAAAAAGTAATTGGAATAATATCTATCTATCATGTGTCTGTCTTGTGATGTCCGTCTTATGTAATGCCTAAACACGTTTTAACAAATTTTGTATGTGGGCATATCTCAAGGGACTTTGTATTTTATGATATTTTAAAGGTTTGTCGTAGCCACCATTGGGGGAAACACGAAATTACAATTTTATCAAAATCAGCACTAACAATTTTAATAATATTTTGGAAGACTCTAAGGACACCCCCCCAAAAACCAAAACAATAAAAAAATCATTCGTCACCATGTCGCCAAACATTCATCGATCCGTAATAAAACATATGTAATTTATCCAAATCCGCTCTACCGATTTTGTAAAAATATTACTGAAATATGAATATTAATTACTCAAACCCATGTGTAAAATGGTTGATAAAAAAGTTGCAGCACCCTTAGTTTTTTTTCATTTGGAGCTGTGCGGGGTGGTGGATCTTTAAAAGAGTTTGAGTTCGGGAAGGGGATTTGGATTGGGGGGTTAATCTGGCACGTACCCTTGACTACTCTAATACTACAGCTCAGTCAGTAGCTCCATGAGCGATTAAAACTATGATATTAATTATAACACATAATAAACTAAATTAACTCTGAATAATATTAAGGGAATAACTCTATTTAAAAATAGTGGTCTAGGAAACAATATTAGGACAAAATGGATGTTAACTACTTATATATATATATATATATATATATATATATATATACATGTATAAGACCTTTTGAGTGCCTGGCGATTCCTGACCTTGGAGCGGTTATACGATCATACATAAAGGCCACCCTTTGGGTGCCTGAGTATAAATGTTATACCGTGTATACAATTACCACCTTTCCAGTGCCTGGCTTATATTTTAAATGCATTTGCGTCATTTTGGGTGCTTGATATAAAGATACCACTATTGCGACCTTACAAATGCCTGGTTTATACCTTAGACATATTCACGACTTTTTGAGAGCTCGATGTTCGCGTGTTTTTTTTTTGGAGGTGTTTGTTATTTTGACTGACCTTCCACCCCCCCCCCCGTCACTTCCGCTCCAACCACATCTGTCTTTCGCGTTTAAACTCCGGGCTGCACTATACATTTTTCATGTATTTCACACTAACAATTAACAATACCGCATCATATTGAACAGAATGACTATAAAAAAAAATAAGAAAGTGATATTCTTATTGTAGAGGTGTTCAGTTTACATATTGATCTACACTCGTCTAATGACCTATTATTATGAACTAGATCTCGTCGTAGTCTAAAAATTCTCATCGTAATCGTAAAACATCATAATCAAAATTTATTCTAAATTCTGGACAAGCAGGGTGATTATCACTAGATCAATTATCATTGTTGATGAAATGAATTTTAAGCTTACATATGTCTTGAGTTGCCTAAATCATTTATTTATTTAACTACTGGACGGTGAAGTGCAATTTTCTCTCCATGTAATACTTAGGAAACAACAGTTTATATAAAACAATACAATTTATCCAGGGTGTTCTACCCGACCAATTTGTTGAATTAATTCCGTTAAGAAAGGAAAATTAAATGGATAATTTTCGGAATCACATAAAATTTACCTTTACCTTTAACATGGGCCAAACATGATATTATCTTCATCGATTTACTCCACACGCAAATAATAAAGGCTGATAAGGCCGACCCACTACATCAATTCCTATTCTAAAATGTCAGATTTTGACACTTTTTCATACTAAAAAACAAACCAACTTGTTCAAACTCAAGCATTAAAACAAGGTGTCGCTTTTATTTAGCTCGAGATAATATTGTTAGAACTGATTTGTATTTACGGAATAAAAATATATACAGAGTTATGTAGGTGATAAGAAGTATATCTATAACAGTTAAGCGAGTTAACCCTGGCCTTATCTGTTTGATAATTCTACTTTATAAGATGAACAGTTTATTATCATTTTGAGCACAATAACTATACAAATGTGAAAGTGATGTACGTTTTCATTTAGTGTTGAAATAGCTTGCATAATGATTGATGTAGCCCCAGATATACTTACCGGCTTTAGGAAAATATTTGATTCATCAGAATATTTCAATTTGGGAAGTACATTGAAAACTTGTTAGTGACATTACCTCTGCCTGGCTCAGGTTGCCAGCTGTGGTGCCACATGCGCCCTTTTAATCTCTCTCTCTCTCTATGGTTTCACAATCAATCACTCGAATTAGAATTTACCTCTTGTTGAAATTTTTTCTGTTACTCTAGCAGCAAAACACACCTAGAAGGCACCAATTCTGTAAACTAGTCCCTGAGACGTTTAATTTATTAAATCTTTGATATTAAATTATAAATTTTTATGCTAATTTAAATAACCTATTGGCAAAAAAAAAGAACTTTGTAACGCAAAGTAAAAATACATTTAAAACAAGTAAATATTTTATATTGTAAGAGATAAAACATGGTTAATATTATATAATTAGTTGTTCACAAATAAAATTGGATAAAAGAATATAATATTATATTTACAACTTATCTGCAATTTATTTAATATATTTACAATTATTTCAAGAGGTAAAACCATTATGATATTACAAAATTAGTTTTTCACAATTAAAATTAGTTATCTAATATAAAACAGTATCGTTACAAATTTGTAATGTTTGGTATGAGAAAACATGAAACAAACTACACAAACTCATACAAAACTAACATGACAATCAAATTTAAATAACGTTTTGGTATATTTACAATTTAGTTATTAGATTTAAATAACAGCGATGTATAAATTACTATTTAAATATGTCTTATAAAATAAATATAAACATCAAACACATTGCAAGAACAGCCATGAATTTTAACTATTATCACATTTAAATGAAATTTAGGTTTATTAACAGAGTAGTCGTTATACAGGGTATCCCGCGACCATTTGATAAACTTTTACCAGGTTATTCAGCAGGTAAAAACTGGCAAAAAATGTAATATAACATGAAGATATAGATCTTTTAGTTTTCCGTCTGTCGGTCTGTATGTGATTTTAACTAAAAAATTAATATTTGTAAAAAAACGTCCTTTCTTAAGAATAAGTTTCAAGGCATAACTTTGTTCCATTTAAAAATGGCGGCCATTTTAAGAAAGGACTTATCAACTTCTATACTCAAGCAAAATATGGTTGAGTTGGGTCATGCCGTTTAAAAAATATTAATTAATAACTTAAAATCACATACAGACCGACAGACGGAAAATGAAAAGAGATAGGACACATGTTATTTACATGTTTTGCTAGTTTTTACCTGCTGAACAACCTGGTGAAATTTTTTCAAATGGTAGCGGGACACTCTGTATATGACAAGCAGCAGATTTATGTTTAAGGTTAAATTCTTCTTAAACAAGAAAAATTTACATAGAATAACATACAAAATTCTATTGCAATAGATAAAATATATTACATAATTAGTTGCTTACAAATAAAACAAATTATATAACAGAAGAACATAATGGAATATTTACACGTTATTAGATTAAATAGTTTCTCAGCATAAGTATAAATTAAATATGCATTATTAAATAAATATATCAAACACATTGCAAGAACATCAATCGCAATTTAACTATTATTACACGTAAATGAAACTTTGGTTTATTAAGATTATATGGAAATTCTGCTAATGGAAATTCTGTCAGGTTTTGAGCACCTTTAACTTTTTTGAAGTTATGTTCTATTAATTTATATTCTCCTTCTTTTGTTGATTATATTAAGTTAAATATGTGTTAAGAAGTTGTTTTTTATATTATCTGAATCTTTTATAAGAATGTATGTCTTTACAGAATAAAAATAATAAAAATTCCCCAAATTCCTGCCTACAGAAACAACTTACCTTCTTTTACCTTCCTCTCGCACACATGACACTACAACCAGTAACCCTTTTTCTTCTGTTCTCTGACCTTTTGAATGTCAGCTATTACTCTGCTATATTAATCTGATCCCGTAGCTCTGTCATCTATTAACTTTCTCAACTCGTACAATACTTATTCATATTTTTCATTAAGACATGGATATTTCCAATTAAAAGACAGTTTATTTTCAACAAACGTTTATTATTTGCTAATAAATTACGGACTTAACAAATTATTTTTTTGTAAAGACGTTTCTCTTGTTAGGAAAAAATATGTATTATTTATATAATTTAAAAAAGGATTAAAGTACTGTTAATAACATATAACAATTATCATTGCAAAATTTTCTTTGATTGAAAGTTTTTAAACAACTTCGTCTTTTTACTATATATGAAAAATGTTAACAGTTCAGATATGATTTGTTAGTTTGGGTAAAATATTAAATAAATTATATGGTTGGAATCATTACACATTCTCGACACTGTATACAGTTTCAGAAGCCTATAATTCAAATAAACGACGACAATAATTTGAATCAGTCAATGGTCTGATTTTACCAAACTATATGCTATAGTTCTAAACGATTAAACTATATTCTATTAGAATAAGACTACATTTTAAACATACCTACATGAAAAACCTTAATACAATTTAAATACAGCGAATTCTATACTGTACGTATAGATACATTTAACACATTTGTAGAATATAGATTCATTTTTAAAATATACATAGGTTTGTGACGTGTTTTACAAGTTATTTTATGAGAAGAAATATTTATTTTAGAAAATAAGCCATCACAGGAAGTGCATGTTACGTGCGATATGGCAGTTATTTCACTTGCTGATTTTTTAAAGGGTATTACTGTGCCATCTATTACTTTATCCATTGCCATTTTATTATATTGACTATTGGACTTGTTTATGATGGTTTGTATTATTTCTTTTTTAATTTTAGAATTTTCTGCCTCAATATACTGCTGGACTTCTACAATAGTCTTATGTTTTACAGCCATATGCCTGCCTATTTTTGATTGCATTTCACAACAATACATACACCAATTTTTTTTAATAGGCTACTTGTTTTTTTTTCTTGGGGGATACTCAGCATCTAAGGGTTCTTGTCTCTGAAAAATAACATAACTTATCAAAGGCGTACTTACACCTTTATTCATTTCTAGAAATAAAAATGTCTGACTTTTACGTGGCATAGTATGACTTTATAATTTGAGTGACCGTCAATAATAAGGTAAACAATAAATAAACGTTTGTCCTTCATATTCCAGACCTAATAATAGTATTTTTTTAAATAAATTAAAAACATTATTAAATATTTAAAATATAGTTGTATAGTTCCTGAATACAAATGTAGTCAAATTTGCGACCGGGGATAATTAATATTGTGTCCAACTGTAAAATAAACAGTGAATTGGCGCAGGTAGAAAAAACACACCATGTGACAACGTTGCATTACTCCCTCCTTCCTGAGCGTAAGTGAGTCATAACTAGATATCCACAGCCTATTTCTACTATTTTTTTTTTTAAATTTGCTACTACCTAATATTGTTTGTTCGAATTTCTATAACTAACTATAAATGTTTATCTAGACAATATCAAAACCAACCCCTCACTTCTCCAACCATCAAATGTCAACGGATTCTTACTTCATAGAGCACAAGTTTATTTGTTGTTAAAATTATATAATATTTGTGATGCAATTTTCCCTTTTCTGTTCAAATATATTTTCTTTTACTGCTACAGTAAAAATATAAATACCATATTGTTCGTCATTAACAAATAAAAGTTTTTACTCTCTTGTAATAGTTTTATAAGGTTAACAAGTTTTCAATATATACGACTTTAACATTTTAAAATGGAAATCATTTTCAAATCTCGTGTAAAACATTACATGAAAAATGCGTTTATCAAATCTGAACTCAATGCTCAGTGTGTTCCAATGAAGGAAGAACTACTTCCTGGCACAATTCTTCAAATGTCGATGAGTAACCTATAGCTATAGGCCTACATGTGAACAAACCAGCTGTGGGAACGGAAATATAGTTTATTCTCTGATGAGATGATAATTGTGAATAACATGCGTCCGTGAATGTGTTTTGGATGTGGGCTGGGGGGGGGGGTGTTTTTCTGTTCTTTTAAAACTGCAACCTCTATTATTTTCACGGTGTCTCATTATTGTATTTTCAACATTGTTCTATTTAACACGAATCTTAAAAACAACAAACGTACTTTCTTTATAGAATCGTAATTAATTTAGTATTATAAATAGCCTTTTCTAAATAAATTGAAATCTTTAGGCTTATTAAAAAAAAAATAACGAGATTTAGATTCGAACCAACTACCTAAGATTTAGAAAATCAAAGATCAATATAGTTCCTCTATATAATAAAAATAAAGTCCTCTTTAGAATTCACTCTGGCTGTCTATCTTTCCGTTTTCAGGATAATATTGTGAACTAGGAAACTTACCAAATTTGTGCTTTAACTAATAACTACAGTACTGTAATTCATTTATTGCTAAAATTAAATATAAATATAAGACACCACAATTAAATATCCTTTACGAAAGTGCTATCCTTCTGCGCCAAAGAAGCCTATAACTTTGACCATACATAGGTTATTGAAATAAGTTGTTGGAATTTTTGAGTTCTCCAATATTCTGCTCGAGTTGTTGAATAGCTATAGTACGATTTGTTGTTTAAAAACTTTGAAATATTTTCCAGGACTTCTTCAACTTTAACGTCAGGTAATTTGTTGTGCCTCCCACCTCTGACTCATCCATTTTAAATTTAGTACTTTTAAAAAAAAATTCCTTACCTATATAACACTCTTAAAGTGTGCTTTAATATATACATTAACACAAACTTTCTTATTTAACAAGAAACAGTTCTAAGACAAAGTTCGTTATTGTTTTGATCTATTCACTTGTTTACAATTAATATGTAACAGTAGTAATATTAGTTATCTTAATTAAAAAATGGCATCGTTATTACTAAGAAAATCAAGATTCCTAAAATGTAAAAGGCATACGCTATTTTTAATTGTTAGCAATATAAATTGGGATAGTGTTCGCTTTCTTTTTGTCTAAAGGAATTTTAAAAACAATGATTTTCCCGAAAAGATAAAACGTCAGGCACATTAAAAATATATTAAAAAATGTCTCTTAGTGTCATAAAACTAAGAGAGGCTAGGTAAGTCTTAACGCCCTGGCTACCTGAACCTCAACATAGCAGTTAAGACAAAATAATTCCTGATAATGAGAGAGCTGTAATGGTCAGTCACAATATTTTTAGAAAACATAATTTACAGACTACTGTAGAAACCTTTCTATCAAACTTTCCTAAAATATATTTTAGTTTTATTTGTGTTACAAATTCACACACATATAAAAGAAAAGAAAGATATACATTTTCGGTTTAAAAGACAAATTTTTACGTCAGTCGTGAATTATTTCCTAGCTATTTATAATTTTTAACAGTTTAAGAAGTCAGTTTCTTTCAATTGAGTAGATCAATAACAGTTATTACAATCCACCTCAATGTAAAAACGGTAAACGGTAAATTTGTAATTTTTTGGCAAATTTTTGGCAATCTATAATCACAAATCCTTAACATTTTTAGTAAAAGGATATAGGTTTTTAATTCGATCCTGACCATTCTGTTCCGGTTAAACCAAAGTTCTGTGGAAAGAAGTATTTATTCCATAACAATAATAATTATAACCTTAAACGGTCCCAATGTGCGATTACTTTTAGCTGAAACTTAAGCGTTTTAGATATTGTGTTGAAATTTGATAATGTCTCAATAATATGTGTTTAAAATAATAATGAAATATAAATGTCCAAAATTTAAAAGATTAGGATTAAAATTGGATTAATTTTTATTATTGAAATATTTTCATACTGATTGTATTGAATTTTTGTATAAATGTAATTGCACTGCATTAAAGACAACAGATACTAGGCATTGGAGACATTAGTCTAAAACCGTTAACAAAACTTTTAGTTTCTTTTATAGATCAACACACTGTAGCCCCTTTGTTTTATTAGGGGCAGAGGCTACCTGAACGACTACTAGACTGCTAATTTTGCAGCTTGGTCAATTTTTATGTCTACAATCAATGAAACATGAAGTAATACAACAAAATATAATGTTAGGTAAACTCTAAACATATGCTCAATAATAAACATAAACTCTTGATGTTAGATCAATAATTTGGACGATGATCATAGATCATATCTGATTGACGTTTATGCAACCGGCCACTACATACCGGCCACCAAAGTCAATGCTAAATATTACAAGGAAAGAAGATTTGTAGCATTATTTCGTAAAAATTTGGTATCTAGCCTTCATAATTAGTTATAGATTTGGTTGTTAATACATTTTCCTAAGTAGGCCTTTGTCGTTTAAAATAGCAATTTCAATCTATTTATTAATTAATTTTATATTATATAAATGTTATACTAATCAATGTTATATAATATATTTTTAATATCTCCAAAAAGTTTACATTTCTACTGTGTTTTTAGAATATACACATTTTGTCTGAATAGAGATAAATTTATACGAAAAAAAACTACAATCTCAATCTCTCTTTTTTTTAAAGTAGAAATGTCTTTAAAATTTTTATTAATAGATTACCATAGGGCAAAAAAAAAGGATGTGATGTAAAATTTATAGAGTGGGTTGGTTTTTATTTATTTATATTTTTAACTTAAATGATGTCAATGAATACGTATTCAAAGGTGACGATAGTCTTGCTTCCTTTTCACTAGATGCAAGGGATAAATCAGAAATAAGGTAAAGTACTATACAGTATATAGAGTTAAGCCGTTAACCTTTTGCGAGATAACAACGTCAGACACAATTGTCACACATTAACAATAAGCCAGATAAACCATTAAGTTTTACTAGATGTAGTGGATAAATAAGAAATAAAGTAAACACTATAGGTATGTGCAATTACGCCGATAACTTTTGTAACATTAAAAAGTCAGACCCATATGTTACACATTAACAATAAGCCAGATAAACCATAGGGACAAACTTTAAAGTATTGCGGCATAAGTCTCAAAGATTCCTGTTTTTCTCACGGTCAATTATACGTAGCTTGATCTCGAGTAGGTAATCCGAAAAATTTGTATAACATACCCCCAGATAACAAAAGGAAAAATGTTGTTTATAAACAAGAATTTTAAATAGTTAGAATGTTTTCAATAAAAAGCTTTTACTTCTTATATTTTGAGGTTTATCTCTTTATATTCCAACTACCACACAATCCTATAGCACCGGATCATCTAAAAAAAAGTTACTGTTACTGAGTAAATTTCTACTTTGTAAAAATACTTTATTTAACTCATTACTATCATTTTTAGGGTCTTGCGCATGATTCTTCAATTAGGTGCTAGCAGACGGGTTTGCGAATATTTTGAAATCAAGATCATATTCAACATTTATTAGTTAATAACATATGATAGAAGTCCCGGGCGAAGCCGGGTTAAACCAATAGTAATTCAATAAAAACCTTCTCCTTAAAATAATTCATGTGTGTGCCAATTTTCATGTTAATCGGTCAAACGGTGTCTTAGTATTAATGTTAGACTGGGTAAGTAACATGATGATGTTTATAATAATTAGATAAAAACCTTCTCCATGAAATAATACATGTGTGTCAAATTTCATTGTAATCGTCCAAACGGTGTCTTAGTATTATTGTTGGGCTGGGGTAAGTAACATGATGGCTTTTATAATAATTAGGTAAAATTCTTCTCATGAAAAATAAAAAACATGTAGCCTATTTGCCAATTTTCATGGTGATCGGTCAAACGGTGTCTTAATATTAATGTTGCGCTGGGTAAGTTGCGTAATAGCGTTTAATAGTTCGATAAATTAACTAATTCAATAAATATGGTATTAAAAAATCTAGATTGTTTTTTATCTATAGAAAAAAGTCTAGTTAAAACATTATCGTGTGTTTCCACCCACAAGTCTATAGAAAAAATCGTCATACAAAATTTGATGTTAACTCTTTATTTTCTATCGATTTAAACTAAAATAAACCGAATGTTTTATGCCTATTGCAGAGAGAGATTTAGGGAGATAACAAAAATGAGAGTATAGAAGAAGGGGAAATGTTGGGGACAAGACAATGTTGGGCAGTATTTGTTGCAAAAATCTGTGTTATGTTAACTCATGTTAAAGGGACAGTAAGTTATATATACTCTTGATGAGAATACACTGTCCTCCTAATATTCAGAGGACAGTAACTGTGCTTTGAACAAGAGTATATATGCGACAAAATGTCCTCTGATCAAGAGCGAAAATGTATTAAACACTAAATGTCTCAAACAAATAGTGAGGCAAAATAGCATGATTTTGAAAAAAACACAAAATACGCGACTACAGCCAAACGGTTGAGATCGGACATGGGTCCATATGAACTTTTTTATTCCATTTAGTGAGTAAAACATACTGGCGAAGTTAATGGTGTCAGTAGAAACTCACCCTGTATATATATATATAGGGTCTATCGTTGTTAGGTTAAACTTTGTGCCAAGTTTAAACTCAATCGGTCAAACTGTTCTCTAGGTATAAATCATTTTGGAAAAGAAACAAAATGGCGGATGTCTGGAAAACGAAGCTTTTCTGGCCCTAGGTACATGTGAACAATTTTGATTTTTTTAGGTGGACCCCAATCATCTTCTGAAGTTGTGCCAAACTCTCGCAAAACGCCCTGTATGCTAAACAATTAAAGCGTTTTACAGCCTAATCTACTGTATTTGAATAGGTAAGTAAATTCATATGCAACTGAAAACGAGTAAAACTGAATGGTATTAACCTAATATGAACATAATATAGGGTTACTGTAACTCGACTTATTTCCGGCGGGATTTGATAGGGGGCTAATGAACAGCAAATATGTAACGGCTTTGTAGCTTAAACTACAACTCCAGCGACAGAGTTAACGAGTGGTTATGAACAAGTGCGCAAAATAAGCCTTAAGCGCACTAGAATGGTTAATTTCTAGTATAGATTAATTTTGTTGGGCACAAGTTTAGGACTCCAACTTCTCTACAAAGTGTGCACTTGTTTCGTAAAATTCATTGTTAAATTGATATTTTGGAAATTATCAATCTACAACTTTTGAGCTGCTCGTCTCTTAGTATTTGAACAAAAATGTGTTTGTATATTGTTCAATTGTACATATGTCCAATTACATTGGTGGATTATAGAAACCAGTCAAATTTTGTTTTTACTAGGAAAGTTGTGGGGTAGTTTTTATTGCTTCCCCTCTGTATGTTTTTGGGGTGCTGAATCCGAATCTGAGGTTTGCTTATAAAATTCCGTGACGCAACATTGACAAAAATGAAAAAAAGGTAAAAAATCTCATTCTTGCGGGTTTTCTCTTGTAACTCGTAAACTATCAATTATTCTTTAATAACCTCTCTAGCATATTCAAAATGAAAGAACATAAAATTTCTTACATATTTTACTATTTAGGTTATTTCTCCGACGAACCGTTCTGGCTCAAAAAACCCACTTTTCCACACCAACACCTAATTTTACTATTAAAACTTTCATTTAGTGAATTCCACCTACTTTTAAGGTGAATACATACATATAGGCTGGGTTCAACTGTTATGCCATCTCCTATAAAAAAAAAAGTTATCTAAGTATCCTAGTACATTGGTACAAGCCTTGACCGAGTTTAGGCATAGCTTAACCAATCTTTCCATAAATTATGTTTTTATAAAGAATTAATTTGTTCTTTAGTACAGAATAAGGGGTTCTAGTAAAAAAAGTTGTAATTCCAACGAAAAATCTGGAAACATTATATACCTACATGGGATTATTGTTATATTGTATTGTGTTACATATGATTATATACAGGATGCCCCCGAACTCTCTGGTCCCCTTTTGTGGATTTGTTACTGGGATCGAGACAAACATATTTCTCAATATAATAATGGGTCTACGGTGCTTACTTTATCGTCTATCTGTAAGTAGGTTCTATGTGTTTTTAACAAAATAATAATTGATATCTATCTAGAGAATGGTTTGACCGTTTCGGTTCAAACGTGACATGAAGTTATACCTAAATAAACGGTACCAGAAACTGGCACATACTTTCTCACATTTAAATTACTAAACAGATTCACTGTGACTTCACAATTGTATTAAAGTAGGAGAAGGAACACATTAAAGTAGGAGAGTTTCTAATAATAAAATTATTATTATTATTATTACCTAAACGAGAATTTTTAGATAGATGCCGATTTTCGTATATGGTAGGGTACATTAAGGGCTAAAAGTAAGCAAAATTTTATCAAAATCATTAGAGCCGTTTTTTTTATAAAAAAATAATAATTGATTTTTTTGGGAGTTTTTTGACCATAAAGGGGGTTATTTTTCAAAATTTGTCAAAACCCTTTTTCGTGAATCTGTACAGGCCTAATTGACATGTTTGGTGTAAATTTTTTTTTTAAATCGATCGAATAGTTTTCTCTCTAGCTTGGTCTACATACAGACATACAGACATACAGACAGACAGACAGACAGACAGACATACATACAGACATTTTGTAAAAACCACTTTTTTGGACTCAGGGGGTCCCAAAACGGATATATCCACAAAAATCTCAACATCGATTTTTTTGCGATCACTATATACTTTCTCTATACTATAGTAGGATAGTGAGAAAGTAAAATGATTTACTTTAGGTAAAATAAAGGATTATATCCAATCTTGCATTTCGTAATGGCGACTGTTTGGAAATTTCTAACCTAATATACCCAAAAACAGTACATTTTAACCAAAAAAATTCAAGACACCTTGTTTAGCACTTTTAATTCCCTATCGGATGTTATAACTTCAAAACAATCGGATGAAGGATAACAGTTAAGTTAAAGATAATAACAGCGTACGTAATCACAATATTGGGATGTTTTGCATAGTTTTAATAAGATTTTTAAGTATGTGCAGGATGTTTTGTAATTACTCTGCAATATTCTAGAATATGATTCAGCACATAAGAATGAGAAAAAAAAATCAATTAGACATGGGTCCGGACAAGCTTTGTTTCCCCACCACCAATTTGTTTTTTTCACTAAATAATTTTTAACTAGAGAATAATATGACTGATTGAGCTCAAACTTTGCACAAAGTGTAATCTAACAATGATCTATTTAAACAAGATAACCAATTATATACAATAAGGTGTTTGAAAATTTCAAACCTGAATTGCCCAAAAACCGTAGGCCTACATTTTAACAAAAAATTTCAAGAAATTTTTTTTGTAGCTATTTTCATTTCGTATCGGATGGTGTAACCGACAAAACAATCGGATGGAGGATAATAGTTAAGTTATGTGTAAAAATCGGTTTGTTCAACCTGGCATCTTATACCAACACAGTAGGCCCTAAACACAACAATATATTGTGTGTACATATTATGCTATTATAATCCTTAACTTAACTATTATCCTTCATCCAATTGTTTTGATTATTACACTTTCCGATAGGAAATTAAAAAGGGCAACAACAAAGATGTATTGAAATTTTTTGACAAAATAAAAGGTTTTTTAGTTTGTTAGGTATGACATTTTTAACAGTCGCCATTTTTAAACGCATGATTGGATATAATAGTTTATTTTATTTATAATATATCATTATTAGGTATAACTTCAAGTCTAGTTTGAAATCAATTGGTGAAACTGTTCTATAGATATGAATTATTTTGTGAAAAAACATACAGACAGACAGACGAAAAAGTAAGCACCTATGTTTATATTGTGAAATATGTTTGTCTCGATTCCAGGAACAAATCCACAAAAGGGGACCAGAGATTTCGAGGGCATCTTGTATATTTGCAATTTATAATATAGCAGTTGTATGTATTAATACTATTATCTAAAGCACAAATAACAAGATAGGTTAATAAGGTCGGTTCCACTAAAGGGCCTAGGGAAATTTTGTATTACCTGTTTCCCTAAACGTGAAGATCATAAGGTGGCCATTAGCAAACTTTTTTTTTTACATGTAGTAAGGGCGTGTAATTTCGGGAGTGTTTGTGAAAAATATATTTACTTATATTTATAGGTATGTCATTAACGCATGCTTTTAACAGAACCAATTAGTGAAAACCCGGTGGTCCTTTATGGCCGTTCGGGTTCAAAACCTTTCTATAAGTTAGGGGGTTTATGATATTTGTTAAGTGTGAGGATTTCCCAGTGTATTTTGCCGAATATCTCAATTTCTTGTCTTTCAATGCCCAGACATAAATGCCCTAAGGCTGGGGAAAGATAAGGTTGCTAGTTCCTTATCTATGTTTTTACCGAACAAGACGTTATCTGAATTAGTCCATTTTAATCTTGGCAACAATGGTAATATACAATCCCCACCCCTTTGGCTCTCTGCAAGTCTACCAACTTTACAACTTACACAAATAGGTAGATGATCCGATCCAGCATGACTTTTAACCTTAAAATCATTTACTATTTCTAAACAACTCACTGATACAACCGCAATGTCAATTACAGAATTACCCATCTTCCCAATAAAAGTAAATTCCCACTAATCCAAAATTAAGGAATAATTCTAGAAATTTACGCCCCCTTGTATTTAATATCCTGTCTTTACATTTTCTGACCCCTCTAATTGTACTAGTTACATTAATATAATTATACATATCAGAATTATTCGTTAGATATTGTTCGTTAGATATTCGGCCATTAAAATCTCCAATTTTTATTACGTTTTGCTCTGAATTTGAATTAATATAATTACACAAATTTTCAAAGCTGTTGTCCCATTTGTTATAATTTAAATAAATTGGCAAAACCAACCAATTTTTAATTTCAATTAATTTTATATTACGTTTGCATACGAATCTAATTTCTTTAGAAAAGGATGACTGTAAATTTACACTACAAATAATACCTCCTATTGCCCTTCCAAAATTAGCATTTCTTTCAGCAAAAATAAAAAAATCGATTTTAAAATTAGGAAGACTCTTAACAATAAACTTTTCATCATGTTCATATATAAATGTTTCTAATAACAAAATTAAATCATACTTATTTAGTAAATGAAAAAAATAATCTTCACCAACTTTGGCTTTTGGTCCACATACATTTATAAGACAATATTTTAAAATTGCTAACCGTCTGAGACACTATAATATTGTCCAGCTCCTTATCAGCTGTTTGAGAACATTGTCCTGAGAAATTAGTGTTTAGTCCCTAAGAAGATGTTGTCTTCACTCCTTTCTCGTCCGTCCGTCCTGGTTGCAGCTTCCCTGGACCGTCCTTTCTCAACTCCGCTATACGCGATGCGAAATCGTTGTTGAATAGATCCTTCAGCTTCACTATTCCATCCGTTCGGCCGGCCATCAGTGTGTTGTCCTCCCAGGTGAATTTGACAACATCTATTCTAATGTGGTCAAAAACTAACGGCATACGACGTCTTCCCAACTCTTTTTCTATCTCCCGTCGACTGCAGCAAGGTAGGCTCGCTTTAATCTTACATCCTGTGTGTAATCCCGATGTACGACATAAGATGTTCCCTTTAACTTATTTACATTGGACATGATCCACCCAATATCGTCATCTGAAGGGAACTGGGCAATTATTGCTCTGCCCTTTGCTCCTAATTGTTGCGCTCTATTGACCCACAAACTGTCATTACACTTTAACACTTCCACACAGAATTGTTTCACAAGGGTTTTAAAGTCTGTCAGACCATTCCATTTAAGACCTACAAAAATTAAATTGTTACGTCTAGATCTACCTTCTAAATTTAGCTTATCCATAATAACCTGTTCTTGTTTTTTAATACAGTCTATCTTTCTTTTCAAAACTTTGTTCTCTTCCGTCAGACTTCTCACCTCAGAAGACACAATTAAGAGGTCTTTTTTAGTAGTTAATGTCGATAATTTTGTATCTAGCAAGTTACTCAACCCAGTCATTAGCTGGCCATGCGTCGTGTCACCTACCTTGTCACAATGCGTTTCCAACATTCCTAACGAAACACTTGCGTCTTCCGAAAGTTCTGGCGAACTGTACGCCCTGAAACGTTTTAAGCCTTTTGGATTTTTTGGGGAAAAATATTTGTCAATCGTTGAGTCATTCATAGGCCCGAAAAATTTCTCAAATTACGCAAAATACGAAAAATGAAACTAATACACACGTGAGAGGTCTATCACTAACCTGCAGAACGAAACGTCAACGGAAACTAACGTTCTTCAATAACGTAAATATTTATGCTTCACACTATAAAATGCAATAATAATAATTGTAGTGAAATATTAATAAACTTTGATACTTAATACATGTTTTTGTAGTGGAACACACACACACACACACACACACACACACACACACACACACACACACACACACACACAAATTAAACAGTACACTTAACATATATTTACAGTATAACATACATTTTAGGGCTGGGAAAAGAACTATGTCATGTGTTTTGTTGTTAAACACTACCAAAAGTAACTGTTTAGGCTGCTGAATTAATTTAAGACACTTTTCTGCTTAATCGCATAACTACAATTAGGACTGTACAGTATAACATACATTTTAGGGCTGGGAAAAGTACTATGACGTGTGTTTTGTTGTTAAACAAATTTAACAAATTTATACCAAAATAAAGCATGCCTAATTGACATGCTTGGTGCAAATTTGTTTGAAATCGATCGAATGTTTTTCTCTCTAGCTTTTTATACATACAGACATACAGACAGACATTTTGTAAAAACGACTTTTTTGGATCAGGGGGTCCTAAAACGGGTATATCCACAAAAATCTCATCATCGATTTTTTTGCGATCATTTTACTTTCTCTATACTATAGTATAGTGTGAAAGTAAAATGGTAACTAGTTAAAATATAGTTTTATTTATAAACTTGAAAAAATAAATACAGTAGCCTACTTGTTTGGAGAAATAAATGTAACTATTTTCGTCTTCTGATTAATAATGTGTAACATATTTTAACATTCTGTTAACTATATATTATGAAAACGAGGACAACGAATGGCTGAACGGGAGTTGTACCGCGAACAGAGGATTAGGTACCCTCTAGTTATATTTAAAATAAATAGTTACTTCATTAGTATTTGACAAACAATAGTATTAATGAAAGAAAGTAAGTGATATGAGAAAATTTTTAAATCAATTTTTTTTTTGTATTAAAACTATACAATATTGTTATGTGACGCAAAATTTTACTCAAATAATGTTTCAGACAAAATAATGTCAAAATTAAGTATATTGGAGGGCATAAGGTCTTCAAAAGGTTCTATTTAAATAATAGCAGGTCTTCAAAAGGTCTCTAAAACACGATGATTTATACCATGGTGATAACAGGCGTCAGAAAATAGAAATTAACAGGAACAGGCGTCAACTAAAGCCTTTAAAAGGTGACTTTTGTAACTGATCGTATAAGACTTCAATAGGTGGCATTTGTAACTGATCGTATATAAGCCTTCAAAATATCGTCTCCCGTACATTTCACACCAGGCACTCTAGGCATCCAAAAGGTTCGTCGACGATTTCGCTTTATACAGAGGGCACAAAAGGTCGTTTTAGTGTATGAAAACAGACCTTTTGAATGCCTGAGTTCAAGCACTCCAGGCCTCCAATAGGTCGTCGCCCGTACCATTAGGCACTCAAAAGGTCTTATACATAAATCTATATATATATATATATATATATATATATATATAATTTTATACTAAAGAGACGCACCGCCGAAAATCCTGGGCCGTCTGACCCATCCCAAAGGGGCCTAATTAGCCATTGTTTGATGGGGGAACAATTTGGGAGGTACCTGAATAATCGGTTATCCTATAGACTAAAAGACATGCACTTCCTTGAACACATCCAGTCTTTCTTGCGACTGGTGCACAACTCATTCTCTAGCCTTGATCCGTGATAAGGATTTTCATCACCGAGGGAGGGGGTAAACTGATTTGATGCAAAACAATTCCCCTGCAATTTCCCATTCAGGCAACCCGCTAGTAGAGCTGTTAGAGTAGATGTATCGCCGGGAAAAAAAGGAGGTGGTAAAAAGATTTCACCACAAAGTACTGGAGTTTTAAAATAATTATCAAAAAATGAACTTTGTTAATGAATTCCAATTTAGAGTGAAACTAAAAATCCAATATTTCTTGTTTTGTTCTTTTGTCGCATTCAACAACAGACAGGATAATGTAATAATTAAGCAGGATATATATAATTATTGTAAAATTAATTTTTATTTAAAATACTTTTGTTTAATAATATTTTGTGTTTTAATTTAATTTTAATAACTGTATTACTAAACTGTCCATTCAATAATTTTTACCAAGCTACATAATATACTTTCTATTATTAGAGTCATATAAAACAAGCACTTTTGACAAATTTTAATCAAATTTTTAATTTTGGCATATTTTGGACACAACTCGAGACCTATTTAGTGTTTCGATTTTTTTAAATTACGAGGTAGCTCCCGTAATCAACAACAAAATTACGATTTTCTCATAATCTGTAGAAACATATTGGCCGCCTTATTATTATTGTTCATTACATTTCAAGAGAATATCAGACTGCCTAGCCGGCACAAATAAATACAAAATCAGAATATTTTGTATCTAACACCTGCTCAATCAGTTTGTACTGAACTGATTAACGAAACGATAAGCATTTGTAGAAAAGTGGACAACAAAACCTGATTATTGTGTGATTCACGCCAGATTTTAATTATGTTTTTGGTATATATACAAAACCCTACTCTGTGTCTCTAGCATTTTTAGGAGGGTTACAATATTCTGTTAGCAATGACCTAATAAACCTACGATATCAGGATATCAAACATGGCGTCTGTAAATGAATTCCAGTTCAGAGTGTAATTTAAAATAAAGTACTCCTGTTTTGTTTGTATCGTATTCAACACAGCCTGGACATTAATTAAGTAGGATATAGCCTACGTAACTATCGTAAAATTAATTTTTAATTGAAATACTTCTGTTTAATAATATTTTGTAACAAAAAAGCATATTAGAGTCAAGTGTTTCAATTAAATTTTAATAACTATACCGCTGTCCTTTCAATAATTTGACCCGAGCTACATAAAGTATCAGTAGACTCATGCAAACGAAAACTAAAATGGCTTTGGAACATTGTGATAAGTCAATTTTTAAAAATGTTTAAGCTACACTAACGAATCCGTAAATCAAATTTTTACTCTCCATGTTGTTCGGAAACTATATTTATAAAAAAATTGTTTTCATATAAATAATTGGATATGTTTGTCATGAGTACGTGCAGTTTTTATTTTATAAAATATACGTAGAATACTGATATTTATGTGATTTGTTAAATAATCGACTTCTATTTTTTGCGTTTATATCCATTTTGTTGTGACATGAATTGATAAAACTGGTCTGTCGTCAGCAGTAGGTACATTCCAAACGGGTGGACCGATTTTATTTAAATTTTATACATGACATATTTTGAACACGTTTCAAAACGTATTTTTCAATAACCCAAAATTCAAGTTTAGAGTCCATAGGAAAGAAACAATTCGTCACTGATGATTTTGATTAAACTTTGTTCAAGTGCGCCCTCTTAAGACTCAAACAAAGCTTATTGGTAAATATTTCTCAATAAATACCGATTTATGAGTTATCGGTAAAAAATTTAAAAATCTGCCACTTGACTGGTATGAAATACGCGATTTCCCAATATCAGCTGTACCAGGTTCATTTAAATAATTGCGAAATGTAGCTGAAATATTTAGCTAATTCAAATGTCGTCATCTTCAGTTGTTACTTATGTACAATTATTGAGCAACTGACCCATGAGTGGCTAGGCCTATCAACAATCCAGCCTTGCCTTTAAGTTCATTGACATCACCTAATATGAACAATCAAACACAGTTTTCAACCAGTGCTATTATACAACACATACAATGCCTTAATCAGTTTAACAATATGTAACAAGAGTAAAATAAAAGGTTCAAAACATTCTCAAGACTCATTTATGTTTGAGTTTGATTTCAATGAATACGATTTTCGCTAAGGACGAGTTTATGGCTCAAGCCAAGCACGTTGATATATATATATATATATATATTTAAAAACTGTGTCTATGGTTCATTTTTACTTCTTGATTGATAACCATTAAACTGATATTTCAGTTGGCCGTTTAGCTTTATTGGGTTTAATGGAAGTGGGAAAGTTAGTGCGACATTTTCCACCATTAATTTCAACAGTATAAGTAAGTTGCTAACAAGATAATGATAATTATCCCCAACTATAACCACCGTCTTGTGAAGCCAGATTTTTCTGTTGTACAACACAATGCGTTATTAAATAACATTAGATGCTTTCATACCAGGAATGAAAGGTAAATAAAGCCCTGGTTTGTTCAGTCCAAACACACAGTTCTATATTGACTTACATTTTTCTCCCTGCTAAGTTTACACATTAAGGTAATTTTTAATTAAAAAATGTACTGTATTGTGTTCCTTTTACTCTTCTAGGTTATGTTATTGTGTTGTTACAAACATGTTTAAACATGCTGTAATTGTTTCAAAGAACTGTCACATAGTTTCAAAATGGAGGTTATCTTAGTATCAGTTGAGCCGTAAATGATTGTCAATTTCATCAGGTTTGCAAACATATTATGGAAAGAGTAAAAAAAGAAATTATATAATAATTATTTCTGATGTAACGTTTTATATTCATAACTCTCTATACAAAATGTGCAGCGAAAAAATGCTAATTTTTTTAGTAAATTTGTTATTTGATTTACCACTTTTTTGTGAAAATACATAACACTTGATGACAATTGCAAGGTTTGCAAAACGTGCTTACAGTTTGTAATATTAATTAGTAATGAAAGAAAGTTTTTTTGCAGACGGCTTCAATATCTATGTTTCGTTAAAATATATAAATAACAATAGATCGATAAAAACTGATTCTTAACCAATTAGAGTACCTAACCTCTTTAGAAATGTTCAGCATAAATATATTTTAGAAATGGTAGAAAACGGCTAGAACATATTTTTTTTCCATTTTTCTTTCTAAACAATTTCACTTCAATAACGACTAAAAACGAGACATATTTTAATATCGCTATGAATATATAATAAAATATACATATAATTTACTTTTTAATAAATAAATAAAAAACTTAATCATATTTTTCTGAGTTACATTACTGGAATTTTATTTGCAATTAAGGAACAAAGTTAATTCCAATATTTAAAAGTTTTAATAATGCAGTTTAATTGTTATCAACTTCTATAAAGGTCAAACTGTAAAAGCTACAAAATAAACATTATAAAAATAGAATGATAAAAAAAGACACTTCCAATTAAAACCAACTTTATTTCAAATAGAGAAAAGTAAATATAGTGTTTTATATCAACGAGGAAATAGCATTTATATTTATCCTTTATTATTTTTACTATTTATATCCTTTAATATTTTATATTGGAGCAAATAATGACCAATCATAAAAAAACAGATAACTTTTTTTAGAATTAGAATGGTTCGTTTATTTTATTACTTTAATTATTCTTTTAACAATATTTAAAGTAATTTTAAAATATTCAATATGTGAAAGCAAACAAACGATATAATGGTTAAACTATATCTGGCCAACTCTCTACCAAGGATATTCCTTTACACTGTATTAAGACTACATTGATAATTTACATACACGTAAACTCTCCTATTATATTGATCTTAGTTTTTTGTATCTTATAAGTAGGGAGGTTAACATTACATTTTGAAATCGGACACATTTATGACAATCACTCCAAACTTTATGCGTCCAAACCTCTCGGTCATCATCGTCTTATAAAATAAGAAGAAAATATAATAAAATAAAGATCTCTAACTCTTGCATACTCTAGTGTCAAAGTAGAAAGATAAGAAAAGTTGGTCAAGAGAAACCCGATAGGTTAAATAAAAACAGAGGGATTTAACCCAAAACTACAGGAACAGAGGAGTATCCAGCTAGTATTTATTCAGGTTTAATATATCCTTTACTGATTTGAGGGCATTTTCAGATCTCGGTTGTTAACTTCGTCCTCCGTAATTGTACAGTAAATTTTATGTAGGCATGTAAAAACAATTTTACATATAAAATAAACAATGTAAACAAAAATAATAATTAACGATTTTCTCAGATGGCACTCTCAAATAGAAGAAATGAGGAAACAAATATATGAAATAATACATTATATGTAATGTTCACAACATAGCGTAAAGTAGTTTACAACTTTGAATAGAGGTTGGTGAGGTTCAGATGATTGAGTTATGATAGATCGATGCCGACATTTTCAAATCTTAAACACTTGGTTATTATATGTTATTAAAAGTTTACTGTTTTATTGTTACTAAGGGCGTAACACGGTAACGAGTGTTACAGTAACTTTATTCTTGCATAATGGTTGCGAAGGATATTGTATTAACAAAGCTAGATAATAGTTTTGCGGCTTGGCGTTCATTGCTTCAGACTGACTCCTTATTTTGGATGATCAAGGCGGGTAAAACGACAGAATATTCTAAATGCTGGGACAATCTAACCTATAACTTAGAATATGATGATATGACATCTTTAAAATGTTAACATGATATCAGTCAGATAGTACAACTAGTCCGATTTATATGTAATTAGAAAATTAAAATTAAAAAAAAAAACATTTATTATGGGATTGCAATTTAATATATCTAATTTTTTCACTGTCGTTTAGAGGAAAAAAACTTTTCTACCTAAAGTCAAAAAAATAATACAGAAAAAGAAGGAGAAATGAGCTTAGAGTGTCAAGGTGGGGTGTGAGTCTTGATAGGAAATATGAAAGAGAAGTAGAGTTGGTTAGATGTAGCGTGACTTCTTTCATTGAGATGCGCAGTCGTCTCTGCGCCAGTTGGTCTAGTGGGGGAAACACTGATCCTAAGTCTTGCAGTGAGTTATGCACTGTGCGTTTCGTAGTTATACGTACATTTCAAAAACATTGGTTTGTAGTGTTGTGATAGAAGGTGAAAACGTCAGGAAGAAAGTTGTTGGGAGTAAAGTCCTCCAGAGACAATCTCGCGATATCAAAATCAAATGTGATTCGTGTTACGAAACAAGAAATCGAGAACAGAGGTGTTATTAATTTAACGAAAGTTTTCTGGTTAGAAATTTTGTCTAATTATTTGCAAATAAGAGCTTAAATATTAAATTTTAATAATTAGCGAACCTACTACTAACAAGTTTAACACTTTTGTTTTTATTTTCTGCCATTTAAAACTTTATACAAAAATTTTCTGGTTATCAAGGTTATCTAAATGTTTGTAAATCTGACCCTAAATACCAAATATAAACGAAATTGAAAAACTATTCATTTGTTGAAAGTAGACAACATTATGAAATTTATATAACGATTTTCTGGTTAGAAACATTGTTCAATTGTGTCACAAAGACAAGAAACAGACAATAAGACGAGACGGTAACAAACGTTGTTGACAGCGGAATGGAGCTGAGTCAATGTCTTTATCAGTAGTAGTAGTAGTTGTGACATCTAGGAACGACATAATGACAGAGTAAAAAGACTAGAGGCTCCTTCACATATGTGCAGCTCTATGACCAGCTAGGAACGACATAATGACAGAGTAAAAAGACTAGAGGCTTCTTCACATATGTGCAGCTCTATGACCAGCTAGGAACGACATAATGACAGAGTAAAAAGACTAGAGGCTCCTTCACATATGTGCAGCTCTATGACCAGCTAGGAACGACATAATGACAGAGTAAAAAGACTAGAGGTTCCTTCACATATGTGCAGCTCTATGACCAGCTAGGAACGACATAATGACAGAGTAAAAAGACTAGAGGTTCCTTCACATATGTGCAGCTCTATGACCAGCTAGGAACGACATAATGACAGAGTAAAAAGACTAGAGGCTCCTTCACATATGTGCAGCTCTATGACCAGCTAGGAACGACATAATGACAGAGTAAAAAGACTAGAGGCTCCTTCACATATGTGGCTTCGATACGATTGGAGACTCTTGTTTATCTACAGATCTACGAAACTCTTGAGGGGCTATTCGACATCAGAAAAGTAGTGGTATACACAGTTGAGTTCAGAAAACTTGTGTAACAACTGTTTTAAACAAACTTCTCCTACTGACAGGACGCCTTGATACCAGTTCCTTGAAACTTTAGGGCATTACGTTTAAAGGATCTGCCTCTATTACATTATTTTATGTAGCGGGGTAAGTACCATGATGGCCCCATCAACTAATACACATAAGCAGCGCACACATTGCTCAAATTAAAATATTAACAACATACATATAATTTTGGAAGTTTCAAAATTGATTTTTTCGAATAGCAACAATTCCCCACCTAACGTTTAATGACCGGTATTAAACAGTTCACGACATAACAGAATATCAACTTTAATTACAGTAACTTGCTTCAGGTTAATTTGTTTCACATTTACTGTAATGACTTAACTTTACAGCTCGTTTATAACTCTGATATTTAACTTATTATTACAAGCAAAGCACTGACTTTCTGGGAAATAGCCTTTAGCAGTTTTAAATTGTGTTTACTTTATTGAAAGATTTATTGCAATGATTTCAAAACCAATGTCTGTGTTTGGTTACCCTGATTACAACTCTATGCTTTAATAAACAAATATTTGCTTTTAGTAATATCTTAAATATCTTGTTTGATTTATTATGACCTGTCAAAGCAATACATTCATTTCATAGTGATTTTGTTAATAATATGTAAACATTAAAACACAAATTCAACAATGCTGTTAAAAATTAAATTGCTTTTTTTCAATATTATAATTTTAAATTTGCATGTAGATTGATAAAAAATTTGGCGGGTTGTACAATTTATATATATATATATATATATATATATATATATATATATATAAATCCGTGGGTAAATCTAAATGATTAAAAATTGGACAATATCTTCATATGTTTCCTAAGGTAGTTCAGTGGCACTGTAGCCAAGAAATAAATAATATAGTATTGTGTTTATATATAAATAATAAATGGTACAAACATTGCACAATAATGACCACTCCCGCATCCCCAAAACTGAATAAAAACAAACCAAATTTAATTACCACCAAAATTATTAGTTCAGTTGTTGTCAATCAGAAACAAACAAAATAAAAAGACGAATTTAAATAAACGTCTCAACTTGTTATGATTGTGCCACAAACACGTAGTGTTGGTTAAAATTCGATAAAATTAAACTTTCAATGACAGCGAGTTCTTAAACCTCTATATACTTTTACGCTATTTATATTACACTGCTATTCATATTCACGTATCACTAAAATTTTAGCAAAATCGGTACAGCAGATTTTGAGAAATGAACTGTATTAAAATACCATCGTGACCGATTTTTTACAGATAATTCATGAACCACTATTTTTTAAGAGAAGTCGACTAATTCGTTTTGTTAGGATCATCAAAGATGGACACAATTTGAGCAAATTTTGATTAATAACTGTGTTTTTTTAATATTAATTTTCTATTTTTAATTGATGCAGCTAAGTCCAAATTAATAAATCTTGTCTCGAGATATGACCAAAATATCCCACCATAAAATGTTCATTAAAATCACTTAACTCGTTTGGGATGTAGACAAAACTGACAGACACACAAACGACACACGGACATAATTACAAATCAGACACACTTTTCAATTCAAAATGGATAAATCCACAAAAATTCAACAGCAATATTTTGACCTATCAACCTGCAACAAGTCCACATATCAGGGCAGCACTAATAAACTAGTTTATCGAACAGTTCAATTTTGTTGTAATGGAAAATTCGAATCATACACACTGACATTGATGGAGGATGGATCCAACATTAACGAGTTCAAAAACAAAAAATGAATATATATGGCAGTTTTACTTTTTTTCTCCTTCCAATTCTCTTTACAATTGAAATAATTACGAAATAAAATTAACTGAATTTAACCTAAATAAGTTAAACGCAATAAGGAAGTTTTTCCCTCACCTCTTACGTCATGTTAACTAAATGACGTTTCTTTACAAATTAGGAAAATCAACAAACTGGAGTAATTACTGCTTCTGGTCTACACGTATTGAATTAGCTCTTTGAGTCAGTTTTCTTTGAGTCAAAACATTTTTAATTACGCGAAACCTTTAAAAAAGTACAATTCTTTTTTTTCTATTACTCGATATAAACGATCAATTAGAACGATGAAACCCTGATGGTGTTTGTCCTTTAATTAAAATAATTATCAACTGATAGTAGTGACTTTAATTAATTAATTGTAAATTGAATTATGTAGGAAACTGATTTTGCATTTTAATGTTTGTGGGAATTCTTTAGTCAAAAAGGTTTTAAACGACAAAACACATTAGCAGATGTTTGTTTATTTGTGTTATTTTTTATTCAATGTTTAAAGAGGGAAAAATTTTAACAGGCAAAAAAACTATGTTATGCATTTTTTTAAAAGTTGATGGGGATCGTGGTATCGTGCTACCTTTCCGGCCCCAAAACACAATCTAACAATGTAAAAAATTGGCCTCTTCGTCCTTGTAAGAGAAGTTAAATTGTTATTTTAGTTTCTAGTTTCATGTTTCTTTAGTATTTAGTCACTTGATAACGGGAATTGATTCTTATTCCCGAAACGTCGTGTTTTGATTTTTAACACTCAAATGATGGCCGTAAAATTATTATTGTCCGAAAAATGTATAATAATAAAATTGAACTTCCATCATTAATTAACAAATAACTTTAAACGGAGAAGGTAAATTGTTTTGATAGATAAAGCGATTTAATTTAGTAGATTAAGTTTATTTAAAATAGTTGTCACAAGGGGTTTTTTGTAACATAATAATTGTGCGTATCAATACTTTATTGATATCGGTTACGTCCCTGCTGGCCTCTTATATGTATAAAAACGTTACCACTCGTTTCACTCGTGTAATTGTCTGTGCACTAGTAAGCCTCGAAGCTGTATATACAGGGGTGCTCAAAAGTCTGGAGACAGCTTAATATATTTTATATTAATTTGTCAAGAAGATTAAAACTCTGCAAACCCATTTGGTAGCTAAACAACTATATTCTAAGTCTTTTATCAACTCTTTACCTCCAAGCGTGACGGGCCACGAGGAGTCAGTAGAGAATATTAAACGTAAGCATAGATTGAATGTACATCATTTTAAAGTCCTCATCAAGCAAAAATAAATGACGCTAACCGCACTTCAAAAGTTGTTCAAAGATTTTCAAAAGGCGTAAAATAACCACAGGATTGCTGAATACTCGTTCATAAACACGGACTGGAAAATGAAAACTTCGCAAAGAAGTATTGAACTTATAAAGCTATTTTTAAGGGTGGTCAGTCACCATTCCTCTCTAATGGAGGACGGTCCACAAGGAGTCAGAAGAAAATCCTAAACGTAAGCATAGGTTAAGATGTGCATCATTTTAAAAGACTGTTCAAGCAGAGATTAAAATGCTGCAAACTACACTCCAAAAGGTTGACCCGTTAAAATGGCAGTTACTTTAATTTTTAAATTATCAAAGTTTCTCAACGTTAATTGTTGTATTACATTATAATTAAAGTCGACTGTTCCATAGGTTTTCTGTACTTATAATTGTGTATATCAATACCATTATTACGTTGTCTAGGCCCAAACTGTCTTCGTAGATGTGTACATATTAAACAGTCGCTTTGTTTGTTGATCGAATTAAAATTTGATCTCTGTTTGTTGCCTGATCTTTACATTTCGTGATCTTAGGAAACCAAAAAAGTGTATTGGTCACGTCGTCTGTCAGTCGTCTGTCATGTCGTCTGGCATGTCGTCTGTCAGTCGTCTGTCGTGTCGTCTGGCATGTCGTCTGTCATGTCGTCTGTCATGTCGTCTGGCATGTCCTCTGGCATGTCGTCTGGCATGTCGTCTGTCGTTGTCGTCAAAATCCAAACACTCTAGTCGTCACAGCAGTTAAATATAATAACAAAACTTAACATAGAGGATAGTTTCTCACATAAAACGTCTTTATTGTTTATGTTTTGCATATTATTCAACTTATAACACATTAAATGAGATGAAATGTCAAGATTACAAATCTACGTGTCAGTACCAACCACAGCTCTCTACGATGACAAAGTTATGTAATTAGGAAACCTTGACGTCCCAAGAAAATGTGACCTACGCTTACAAAGGCTGTGTCGCCGCAACGAGGAGTGTACGTGCGGTCTTCTTGTATCGGTCATAGGGCTGTTATAAAATATAATATCTCAAAATCGCAATACCGATTTTGTTCAAATTGTAATGACCAGAACCGATGTGTAAAATCGCAAGTATAAAAATTTCAGGTTCAGGAATAATTACAAAATTTCATAGTTTAGACGAAGCCAGATTAGTATCTAAATTAAATGGGTTTTTTCCTAAAACGACGTCCGTAGTTGAAATTCATTTCTTGTTTCACAACTACCAAAATAAATATTTTAGTGATGTATTTAGTTTAGGCATGTGTGTGTGTGTGTGGGAAAGTTTGTGCAAGGTTTTTACACTTTGTGGTTATGCTTTTTGGTAATTCTATATTTTATCAATAAATATGGTAGTGAAGAATATTCAGTTTAACAAATAAAACATTATATAGTTATTGGTTTAATATTTTCATAAGCTATTCCTTTACCCATTGTCATGTGTATGAAAACTACTACAAGTTCCCCAGCTCCTTTTACTTTGAAATATTAAATTCTTGGATTAGTGTAATAGGTCAAGTGTATATAACAACAACCCTTGAGACTGTGGTAATAATCCTTCTGACCACCTATACCTGATAGGGGAGGAGGTAGTTACACCCTAGAGACGAGACTCTTTCCTCTTCCCACTTTATCCTTCAATTATGATGTTAAGGTAGATTCCATAACTAAAACTATCGCAACCTAATTTATGTAACGGATACTCCAATGGTATTTCCCCCCAGTCCTATCATGCCAATTAACTTATGTTTACTAATTAAGTCCTGTAGGATACGTAAACTACCTCTACTTGCTCCGCTCGATCCTGTAGAGCAGCGTTAATGATGCAAATGTAAAATTGCCTTTGGGAATACAAGGTTTAAATTTAACATACAATTATCGTACAACACTCTGTACAATATCTGTTAAATTTATTCAGATTTATAATTCTAAAATTATTCCTCAATATAAGATCAACTTAAAAGCTTTACTCGGATATTTTGTTAAATACTAGCAGTAGCATCACAGAGTCAAATAGGGTGATTAAAACTTTGTATTATGCAAAACGAGAATGTATGTAATTAATTTTAATAAGCTACGAGCTTTTGGCACAGTTTACATTTATATGTCGGTATAAACTGTTAACTTGTACCTTTGTCTTATGAGCTATACGAAATTTGAAGCTCAAGAATTATGTATATAGAAATTCGAAAATTGGGTAATAAAAATTTGAAAAATGGATATTCAATATAAAAATAGGAATACTAATATTATACAACCAAAAAAAGAATGATCTATGATCATGAAAAGAATCATAAGTTTTTTTTTTTTTTTTTTTTTTTTTTCATTACTGTTGAGACCGATGGTTCTTGGTGGAATTCCATGTTTAAAGATAATAAAACACATTTTTTTTATTTTGTAATATCCACTTTTTATTAGTCTAGCCGACCAATGGTTTGCCTGCTAAGGCATTGACGAGGCTGTATTACAGACTGAAGGAAAAAGAGAAAAAAACAGAAAACCTTAAAACTAGAGGGTGGGAGTTAGGATACAATGAATTCTTTGTAATACAGCCTCGTCAATGCCTTAGCAGGCGAAACCATTGGTCGGCTAGACTAATAAAAAGTGGATATTACAAACTAAAAAAAAAATTGTGTTTTATTATAAGTATTTTTCTATATTGTATATTATGTGTGCTTTGAGATTTAATTTTTATTATTTTATTGTGAAAACCCACTCATTATAAATAAGATGAACAAAAATAAAGGCTTTAGTTCTAGAACACTCTAACAGTTTCAGGGTCGGAACAGAACAAGATTTGATCAAGATATTACTGATATGAAGAAAGAGAGGGATCTAACCCAAGACTACATGAATAAAGTTGTTGAGCCAACTATAGACCCACGAATCCGCCACACAAGTAAACAATATAAACCCATAACGTTGATATTTCTTTTAAAACTTGATGTTACTTCCATATAGCTTCTACATGTCAATGTTATTTAGACTAAAATGTAGACATAAAATTTACGTTTCTAATAAATAATGCCTACAATCGCCGAGGCATACTAATGTTATAAGGTTAGAGGACTTTTCAATTAATGCATTTAGCATTTCTGGATTTATACACATCTTGTACAGCGTGATATTAAGTAACATTTTGAATGGTAAATCACAATCTAAATGCAAAGGACCAGCTTTTAAATTTGATTTTGGGGACACCCTATGAATGGTGTTCTTGTTTACACCAGTTGTTATTTTATTTACTGTTAATTTCTTGGTTAAGAATAGTGTTTGCGTCAATTTGTGCACTGGGATTAGATTTAAAACTATCTATCGACAAATTTAAAACATCCAATGAGAGAGGTATAATTTTAACAGAACTAATAATATTCAGAGTTAGTTAGAAGAATATAAACTGTGCGAAAACATTGTACAACCTCTCTCACCTGTCTATTCCCCAAATAAAAAATGTACTGAAAGTAATCGTCACCCAAATGTGAGTTTGGTAGTTCAATCAAAAAATGGTGCAACGGACGCGTTTTTGAAACATCTTTTTATATTGAAATAAAAGCTTAAAAGTGCTTTGCTTATAATAAAGACGATTTAGGTTAATTTGTTGTTTCCAGTTATTCTTTAATGTGTGTTTTTTACTTGAAATTTTGTACATGGGTTAATCTTCACATTTAACTCAAATTTCAACGAAATCATTTGAGTCGATTTTGAGAAATTACGTGTTTTATAATTCTTGGAGAGATTGATTCAATACATTCTGTTTTCGTATTTAAAGGCTTGATAAAAATGTCATCATAACAGTTAGAATTAATTATAAGAATATCTTAATTTTAATTTTTTATAATAGCTACTTTAAAATGTTTAGTTATACATAAAACTAAACAACGTTTGTTATTTTACAAAAACATACCTACCTACCTAATGTGAATAGAAATAAATACACGCTTTTTGGCTGTAAACATTGTACATATGACAGACAACATATAACATTCCAAAAACCACTTTTTTGAACTCGGGTGACCTCTAAACTGATAAATCTCCAACAAACAAAAAATCTATTTCAGATCCATCACATACCTTTCTCTATTTGTGAGAAAATAAAAATTATTTAATCCAACTCTCAACAACAAATGAGCACCCTTATGTAAATTACACCACCTGTAGCTATAAAATCATTCATTAATACAACCCTTATCAACTGTTGGCTATATAAACACCTTTCTCCCGGCAAAACTTATTGAATTCGGCGTCATTGTGTTTATTCTAGGTTAAAATGGCGATATTAATTTTGAGTTCCTGAGAGAAATTACTGGAGTAGAGCTCCGGGAGACTCCCTGGAGTAAGCATGAAACGCCTCAAATTAATAACTTAGCGTGATGGATATTAGGGAATTATATTCTTGGGATGTTGGATAACATCTGTAATATATAAAAATGATTAAATTGTAGACCTTGCGACAGAGAATATATAGTAATCAATTGATTATTCTCATCTGGTTACTTATTTATGTATTTAATGTAATTTAAAATGTTATATTTTTATTGTATGATAATAATGTATAAATAAAGGTTGTACAAGAAAAAAAAACTTCAGAACTTTAAAAGCATGTAGATGTTTATTCGTATAACTTACGTTGTTGGTTGAGGTGTCATTTTAAACAAAACAAGTGAGAGATAGCTCACTAATTAGATAGCAATGAGGTTTTGTTGTATACAGCTTGTCTTCCAGGACATCAGTCAAGTCTTGGAAGTTACTGCACTGTTTGCCAATCTGAGATCTAAGCGTTCTTGGCTCGCGAAATCTAGGATCAGCTTAGCGATACTCTAATAAGGGTATAATAATACTATCTAACAGTCAAGCCGCCTTCAAAGCCATTGACTTAATCCAAGTCTCCTCAAGTTTGGTGTGGGAATGTATTCAAAGGCTTTCCTCACTTTCCTACCTTAACACAGTTCACCTTGGTTTGATACGAGGTGCCGAGGGTAACGAACGTAAGGATGAGCTGGATAAAAGGGATACATCGCGACCTTCCACACAGCATACGTGTGGCATTAGCATCTCAACTGGCTATAGCGCCAATACAAAATGGTCGAGAGTAAACACTGTTGTGTATATTAAAACTGCACTTCACTACCACTAATCACAAGAGCTCTAAGTGCTCGACTCACCGGCTGTTTTCAGACCTTGAGGCGAGGACATCTTAAACAAGTAATTGCACTTATTACTGGACATAAGCAATTCACAAAACACTTGCTCAATTTGGATGCTATTAAAGAACACTATGTAAACAGTGCCTGTGAAACTGACAAACATATCCTTCTGAACTGTGAGAAATTGGAGGCTAAGAGAAGAGGTATTTTTGGAGCCTCTCAACCAGGGGAGATTAGTGATCCTGACACCTTCGCTGAAGACGCAAAGGCTGACTGTTCTGTTAAGTTTACAGGAGAGTACAAAAACCCTTGATTAAAGTACAACAGCCTCGAGTCTAACTCCACTAATATAGTCTAATCTAAAACGAAACATCAAGTTTTTCACTAAACTCTCATTTTGTTTCGATGTGATATATGACATTTGCGATATGGCAGACATCCCACCAGAAGTTAATATCTTGTCAAACTCTACAAACCAGTAAATCAGGCGTCCCTTCTGTAGCAGATGTATTCCTCAATATCTTACATAAGTTCAAAATAGCAAATTTTTACTAGTAATACTTTTCCCTTTTTTACATGCCTGTAATTTAAACAATACGCGTTGTTATGGTTATGGTAATCATTTTAAAAACTAAACTCCCTTCTTGTCCGTTCCTCACGTTTAAAATTGTTGGTGGTTGACTAGAAGATCCGTCTAATATATATATGCACTTAGGAAATATTTGCGTTCCTTTTCTTTGGTAGCTTTTGTCTTCCGTAATTCAAAAGGAATGAGTGCACAGACACATTATCTGAATTACGAGTTTGGTCTACTTAATACAAATGAAATTAGAAGAAACCAGAGAAAACAATATTCCCCCCTCTCTCTCTCTCTCTCTAGAATGATCCACTTTACATTGTGCCAAATGTCGTAAAGATGGTTGTATTATCACATCCATGGTGTCGCTCTTTCCCATTCACTTGAAATACAAGTTAATAGATATTATAAAAGTGTATATTCAGTATGAGTAATTCATTTCTCAATTCACTAAAATTTGAACGAAATCGGTACAACTGGTTTTGAGAAATTAGGTTTTTTATTATAGCCCAATAGTCTATATTTAAATATTTTAAAATCGTAGTATTCTATTTCATTACTATAAATTTATATTTATCGAAAAAAACCTAAAATTCGAGATACAGCTAAAATATGCTAACATATGAAGTTTTATTAAAATCAACCGCTTTTTTAGGCTTTGTAGTACTACACACAACAGACAAGCATATTTCCTACAACTTTTTTGCAAAAAAAGGGGATTGCTAAACAATATTGTAAAATGTAAAACCTTAGTAGTAAAATTGGTATTCATTATCATTGCTTTATAACAACAACAAAATATTAATTTTTTTGTGGCACTATATTGTTTAAGGTGCATTTATAAATCATATTTTATAGTAAACTAGCAGAGTAGCCGTCCTTCGTACGGGGGTTGTCTGCTGATTAAGCCAAGTATATAATGGAGTGCAGATAATTGAGTGTTAAGGGAGTTTTCAAGACCAGTCGGACGGTGCCTTGTAGGAATTTCTAAATAAAAATAGGCCTATGTGTTAACCAGGGATCCTAAGAATGTCCCTGTACAATTCCAGCTCAATGGGTCTAGTAGTTTCTACTTAGTTGAGTAACACACACACACACACACAGAGAGAGAGAGAGAGAGAGAGAGAGAGAGAGAGAGAGAGAGAGAGAGAGAGAGAGAGAGAGAGAGAGAGAGAGAGAGAGAGAGAGAGAGAGAGAGAGAGAGAGGGAGGGAGGGAGGGAGGGAGGGAGAGAGAGAGAGAGAGAGAGAGAGAGAGAGAGAGAGAGAGACCATTACATTTTTATATAGTAGTATAGATATTATAGCCACAGATTCTTTGCAACGTCATAGCTACACTTATTTAAATACAACCCCAGTCAACGCAAACTTTATCAAAGTACTCTATAAACACGGCGAAGTTATCACGTAACCCAAAATACTTGTGGTGAGATTCATCCAAGGACGTCCTTTATCATCTAATAAAACTATTTGCTTTGTAACATACTTTATACAATCCAATTTACTTAACAAATGACTGACGGCGTATCTCATAAGACGTGCTTGTCATTTTAACTGCTTCATCAGGATTACTTTATTGGAAACAATTTGTAATATTTTACAAAAAAACAAGGCTATGAAAAAATAACCTCAAAACAACGGTTGTAAATAACACATATTTGTAACATATTGTATATTTCTGTATCATAATATTGGAAACAAATTTATCATAAAATAGTAGTAGATATTAGACTGGCTGTTGAGTAAATGTAAAAAAGCCTTTTCTACTATCATAAATATTAATAAAAACATGAAACAGATTATCGCAGCTGATTCACTGGCCAACAACAACAAAAATTGTTGAACTTTTTTTCACTTTATAAGTCAAATCTTACTAATTTTCTTTTGAAAAAAATGAATATGATAAATTATTATTAGCTTTAATTTTTGTGATATACAATAAATCGGTTTTTATTTTATTTTTTAAAATTATATTTATGGATTAAAATAATTTCTTTTATTTATATATAGCAAGAACATTGAAAAGCCATTTAAATATTTTTTCTAGCAGGCTAGTCTGCTTGAATATAGTATATGATTTACCTTTCATAAAGTATAATATGTTGCCTTGGACTGTTTAATATATAATATAGTTAATTATCTTAGAGGTTGTCCTCAGTCCGTATTATAGTTATGGCTACTGTCGGACTGTCGGCTTCGTCAGGCCTGCACTAACACATAACACAACACAACACTAACACATATAAAATCAGAGTATGACTCGTCGTACATAAATAATAAAATAGTTTGTGGCTACATTATAAGGTAATACTTGTCCAGCTGCAGGTATGGTACTGGATGTTTACAGCAGTTATCAGTATAATACTGATAATTAAGTTTAGTTGAAATGAAACATATACATGTTTGCTGTGTTTATTTAATTTTAATTTTGGTTATTATATCATATATAGGGTTGGAAGAAAAGTTCAGTTTGTCATTTAACATGTTTTCTGGGTTGTTCTTATATTCTGTATATATTTGGAATTCTTCTAATGGCGTAACAACAACCTCTAAGGTAATTAACTATATTATATGATTTACCGTTCCAACTGTCTACATCCATAAAAAACAGCAGTATTTAGTGTACCCCAGTTACTCTAAGACGCCAAATAGCGAAGTTAATGTAAAACAAGTAATTTCGAATCCTGACTTCCCAAGAAAATGCGATATATTTACGAGATCATATATTCACGATTTTTAAATTTTGATCCTTTGTTTCATCCATTGTGAGTACGGGTGTGGCAACTCTAGATCTGCACCTTCCACCGTGTAGTCTTGGTCAGGATCCACTCTTCGCCTTTCCTGTCAAGTTTCTCTGACCAACTCTAACTACGAGATTATTTGATGACTAACAATACTCTTTTAATCTTCTTAGTTTTTATGTGACGACGTTGATTTGAAGGTTTTTTGCTTCCAAACAACAAGGGAAAGAAGATTCCTCACTTTTTTAAGAAAGAAAGGAGGAGTTTGTGTACTGCTTGCAACTGATAATTACGATTTAGACGTTGAAACGTTATTTCGTTGGGATGCTTTCTTGTAGAAATTTTTATTTTTATTTAAATATCAATATCTAAGTTTCAAAAATATTCATCAATATATTTTTTTTATTCTTGTTTTTTTTTTTTTTATATGAGTAAAAAAACATCATCACCTTATAAGAAAAGAAGAGGAAAGAGTATAAAATAAAAACTCTTAGAACGCGAATAGCGTTAGGGTCGAAAAAGTACAACATTTGGTCAAAATTGACCTGAAAGGCAAGATGGAAAATGGATCCAACCCAAGACTACATGAAGAAAGCTATAGATTCAGTTTGGTTTCCTAAACTAAAGTAACAAACCGAGGTTTCTCAATATATTGAAGTGAATAAGTGTAATCTTGTTTTCATTAATATGTAAAAAATTAAAAAAATTTAAAAATTATTAAAATGGCTGTTTTATTTCTTGTAGTAATTGTTTAATTTATACCAGATGAACAGCTAGGTTATAGCAAAATGACCAAGAACCTAATTGTTTAATTTATACCAGCTAGGTTATGGCAAAATGACCAAGAACGTAATAATTGTTTAATTTATAACAAATGAACAGCTCGGTTATGGCAAAATACCAAGAACCTAATTGTTTAATTTATACCAGATGAACAGGTGAACAGCTAGGTTATGGCAAAATGACCAAGAACGCCAAGAGTGGATGCAAGATTAAATATATAATTTTGGAAACATGTCAAATCAGCGTGTCCTATACAATCGTAAAGAGATTAGGTAATTTTCAAAATACTCTAGCAACTCACACGAATGAAGCACGAGTGGTTACATTTATAAACTAGAGATAAAATATACCATAGAATTATTACGAGTTTTATATTTTAATATTTTATTACAATGTATAACTGACCTTGGTGCCACAGCATATTCATCATATCATATTGAAGACAAGAATAATTCCAAGAACTGGTGAAAGATTTTTTCCACTGAAAAAAAAAAAACATGAAAATTAATGTAAGATATTTTGATAGGGTCTAAATAAATATATAAAAATAAAATTTTATTTAAATTACAATGTGTGTCAATAAAAAGTTACATGTTGTGACTATATTTTCAAGTAAAGAAATGAAAAACCTATTGGCATATTTTTACTTTTTCATATATAGATACATAACACATATAACCGAAGTTTGGACCACCTGGTCCTCCAAAACTTAACCGGTCTTCACGTTTGAAAAATACTTGATGTTCGACCAGAAAATTGGTCCAATTTATTTATTTCATTTGTAAATATATATTTTTTTAAATTTGTATCTTACTACATAAATTATGTATCACTGAATCCCCTACCACATTCACCACAGTGCTCATTGAACATCTATTACATAGGTAGTGTTTACAGAATTCTGTTCCCAAATGTACTTTTTATCTTCAGTTATTCAATGCAACTGTTTCCTGCAGACAATATCCGAATCAGGGGTTGGAACTACTTCAAAATGAAAATGGCAGAACCCAATATTCCCGTCCACTCTAGAATGACCCACTTTGCATTGTTGCCGAGTATCTTAGACACGGTTTTATTATCACATCCATGTTGTCGCTCTTTCCTATTCATTCTCAAAAACAGGACAGGAGATATTATTGAAATATATGATCAAATAAAACATGAAGTTAAACAATTTACAAATCACTGTTGAACCGTAATTTCAATGGAAAGTAAATTTCAAATTTCAGCTACTTAATTTTTAATAATTTAGTTTTTATTAAATTTATGCTTTTCTACACTTTTTTTGACCCTTCACATTAATTCCTAAATAGTATATGCGAGATACTAAAATGGCAATAAAACAATTTAATAGTTTGCATATGGACTATTGTTTCCTAGTTTTGGTCTAATGTGGTTATCCTAATTTGGGACGGATTTTGTCTTACAACGTAAAACAACAATTGTAGTTATAAAATTATTTGATAATGTTTGTTCATATTATTAATATGGGTTAATTGATAATGATTGTTCATATTATTAAGATGTATTAATTGATATTGATTGTTCATAATATTAATATGGATTAATTGATAATTATTGATCGTATTATTAATCTGTATTAATTAATAATGATTGTTAATATAATAATATGTATTATTTTATAATGATTGTTCATATTATTAATATGGATTAATTGATAATGATTATTCATATTAATAATATGGATTAATTGATAAATATTTTTTCATATTATTAATATGGTTTATTTGATAATGATGGTTAAAATTATAATTATGCATTAATTTTAATCATTGTTAATATTATTAATATTTATTATTTTATAATGGTTATTCATATTATTAAAATTGATTAATTAATAATGATGGTTCATATTATTAATATGGAATAATTGACAAAGATTGTTCATATTATTAATATCCCTTATTTGACAATGATGATTAAAGTTATTAATATGGATTAATTGATAATGATTGTTTATATTATTAATATAGATTCATTGATAATGATTGTTCATTGTATTATTATTGATTATTTTATAATTTAAGAATCATGTTGCTAGTATCCAAGTCACTATTGTTTTAACTAACAATTGTTAAAAAAAAGAAAAAAAAAAAAAAAGAAGTCACCTGGCGGAAACCATATAAGGTAATTCAATTGTTAGTTATTTTATAATATTTGTTCATATTATTAATATGGATTAATTGATAATGATTTTTCATATTATTAAGATGTATTAATTGATATTGATTGTTCATAATATCAATATGGATTAATTGATAATTATTGTTCGTATTATTAATCTGTATTAATTAATAATGATTGTTAATATAATAATATGTATTATTTTATAATGATTGTTCATATTAATAATATGTATTATTTTATAATGTTTGTTCATATTACTAATATGGATTAATTGATAATGATTGTTCATATTATTAAGATGCATTAATTGATATTGATTGTTCATAATATTATTATTGATTAATTGATAATTATGTTCGTATTATTAATCTGTATTAATTAATCATGATTGTTAAAATGATAATATGTGTTATTTTATAATGATTGTTCATATTATTAATATGGATTAATTGATAATGATTATTCATATTATTAATATGGATTAATTGATAAATATTTTTCATATTATTATTATGGTTAATTAGATAATGATGGTTAAAATTATTAATATGTATTAAATTTAATCATTGTTAATATTATTAATATGGATTATTTTATAATGGTTATTCATATTATTTAAATGGATTAATTAATAATATTGGTTCATGTTATTAATATGGAATAATTGACAAAGATTGTTCAAATTATTAATATCGTTTATTTGATACTGATGATTAAAATTAGTAATATGCTTTAATTGATAATGATTGTTAATATTATTAATATGGATTAATTGATAATTATTATTCATATTATTAATAAGGATTATTGGATAACGATTGTTAATGTTAATAATATGCATTAATTGATAATGATTATTCATATCACATTATTCATAAATATTCCCTTTAAAGTTTTTTTAGAAACATATTCTATGTGTTTCTCCCATTTTAACTCTGCCTCCAATATATATCCCAAGATATTAGCTAAAGAGAGATCACGTCTATACATAAAACACTATTGTTAATTTGATATTAGTACTCTTTTAAAGAGCTTATTTATGTATTATATCTCAAGCAAGGGATCTATTATTTGATTTGATGCTATTATTTGATTCGATTTTATATATTTCATTGATCTTGATTCTACGGATCTTCAGATGTGAAAAGAAAAGTTTTAAAGGAACAAAGAACGTCAGTAAAACATAAATCAAAGTCTTCCCTTTTCACTTCATTCTCTTCCTTTCAAATATATATGCATTCGCCTTTGCCGAATACTACAATAACTTACGACTATTTCCTGAATAACGACATGACGCTTCCTCCTCTCCTCCCCCTATTACAACTCGAGAATATTTTCCTAAGGTTTTATAAGCTTTCAACATATCGCAATTTATAGCCTGCTCTCCTATTTCTACATATTAGCCTGATTTATTCGTATAATATAAATTAGATGACCTGCTTAATACGTGACTCTAGACCTTATAATGCCTGTTACACAAATAAACAAAAATACGATGATTCAAACAAAAGTTTTGTAAAATTATAAATATAACATTTTGAGAAATGTTTAACCTAAATTGTGTGGGAAAAGATTAACTCATTCAGTGGGTAAAATAAAACATTTTTACTAGAAGGGACGTTAAAGATTTTGCTAATTATTTAATCAGTTCGTCTCTTAGGAATAACGTAAAAAATAACATTATCAATTTTATTACTTTTGTTTGGTATCCGTTGGCAAAACCAAAGACCTTTATAATGTCAACAGAGTGCTTGTCGTTCTGTCTGTCTGTAAGTCGCAACCAGTCTACACAGACAAGACTTTAAATCGTACATATATCAAATTTTGCATTTATAAACTAGGGAGGTTATAACTGTCGTAAGGACATCCTAATTTTTTCATCAAACAAAAACAAAAGGATAACACAGAAATTTATTTTTAAAAAAAATTATGTTAATAAAATTAGTAAAATGTCTAACAATACCTTATATATATATATATATATATATATATATATATATATTAAAGGTTTAAATTGATAAAACTGTAAATCAAAATCTATCAAAAGTATTTTAATTCTCGCATCAAGTGAACTTACAAAAAACGTGTTCACACGATTGAAACTAAACGCAAATATCTAGGAATTTTATTTTTGAGATTAGTTATTCTCAACGCTTCCAATACGGGAATGAAAACACTCTCAGACGAGTAACAAATATTTCTTGTTGATCATTTGTAGGTACAACATTATACTTTAGATTCCACACGTTTAGTATAACAACTATATCGTAGGATAATAATAAATATGAGGGTAGGCTATAAATAGCAATATGATTAAAGCTTATGAAAACTGAGGAAAATATCCCAAATCTGGAATGGAAACACGATGTCACAATCAGGAACTATATTAAGTTATAATATTGTTCGGGTAAATGAGAGTATAAATTGAAAGGCAGAAAATAAAGTTAAAATGTAGAATCCGTTATACAGGACCTGAGTCTAGACATAATGCATATTTTTTTCTAATATAACATCAAACTATTTCCTCTTTTAATGAAAAAAATATTTTTTCTGTAGTTCAAAGTATAACCGTGTTATCGACAAAAAATTAAAACATATTTAATTAAATTATAATTACTAAACTAGTCACCATTTTGAAACATTTTCATATTTGGTACACTTCCAGGTAATAGTTAATATTGTTATTAACAGTTAGTAAAATTCCAAAATATTTTGATTTAGGCTAATTTTGTGCTTTATAGACAATACCAAGATATTATATGTTTAGTTTTACGATGTCTATAACTCGATTATCTCTTTGCCCTTTCTAAAATATAATAAAAGGCATTTTGTTTTCGTTGAAAGAGGAAAATCGTTGTAAATATTTTGTAATGTTAAAAGACCACCGAAAAAAAAATTTACTGAACAAATATCCTTTAGACATGAAATTCGATAAAAAGTTAGATTTTGGGAGAAAAATCTGACACTCCAGCTCACCTCTTGGTTTCTTTGGGAAGAGGGGGACAAAAAGTGGGCTAAAACTTTTTTTTTTTTTTTTTAATATCGCAAAACTAAGATTATAAACATTAATACAAAAGTTGTAGCTGACTAAATTTCCCATCAATATTGTCCTTAGTAATTAATTGAAACATTTCTTTGCAATTGTTCATTAAGGAATTTTGACGAAAAACATACTTAAATTTGTTTAAGTTTAGGCCGATTTTAAATCGGTTACCTCGTGATTGCCATACCCGTAATCACTACAAGCTTAAAGCGTTTTATGAAACCAAAAAAAGTTGATGGACAACATCATGATACCTACACCCAGCTCCATCATACAATAAAATACCAACAGATTCCCTAAATGCAATGTCCAATTGTTGGTTACTTGGCCTTATAATGAACGTTAAATTAATGTGCTGAATAACAAACGAAATATCAAAAATACAATTTAAAATGGGCACCACTTAATTACATTTCTCTGAATTTCAAACGGGTTCTCCTTGAACACACTGTAACATTCTTACAAAACATTTCATGTTCCTATCTTAATTTTCGTGGCCAATATCGTTCATAAATACAGGGGACAACAACAACAGCACCTTGAAAATCATTTTATCGGTTTTACAAGGTCACGAAACGTGAAATATTTGAGTTAGATATTTGTTTGTGATTAGAAAACCTACTCTTATATTTCTTGTATTGGGTAAGTTAAAAGAAGAAAGGAACATATTAAAACCCTAGCCTTCTAATAGAATCAGGGTCTGAAGAGAACAAGAGTTGATCAAGAGTAATCTGATAGGAAATATGAATGAGATTGATCTAACTCAGGACTACATAGTGACGAAAAGTATAGATCCAGCTCCAGTTATCAGGCATTATTTAGAAAAATGTTTAATATTCTATCAGTCAACCGTCTATCTAAAAGATAGAATTCTAATAATGTTCTCTTATAATTTAAAAATAAACTAATTCAAAAATAAATAATCAGACATACACACAAGATACAAAACTTTCAAAATGTCCAACTGCAATCAGGTTTACAATTAACTTTAGAAATTATCAAATAAACTTGCAATATTTGAACCCATGTAATTAGAACACGATAATAAACAAATAAATTGTTATTTCAAACTTTGTCTTACAATATTAAATAAAGGTGGTTTAATTCTATCTCTCAACTTGTTATAACTATATTGGAGGTTTAAACTTTGCTCTATAAATTCACTTAAATCAGGCAAATATTTGTTGTTTATTTAATGAAATTATACAGTTATGTTAATTATCTTTTGCTCTTGATTTGTATGAACGAGGTTCTGGATACGATGTTAGTTGGAACTTGATAAAAGTTAGGATGTTGACCCAGTTTAGGTGGTAGAGATCTCATTTAGGTTAAGATTGTTTAAAACAGTTGTTACTCGAGTTTTCTGTTTATAATTATTTTCTTGACGCCGACAGGTCTCGTAGATTAACAGGGTCTTAACGCTGGCCCCTCGCTACTCTCGCAGCCCTATATCACGTTTCCTTAGGAGGTGAGAGATCAAAGGACATTTTTGATAATAACTTTGCTATTTCTTAACGTAAAGCAGAATTGAAATCTGCAAATTTGTATCTCATTTAGTGTGTTATAAGTTGAATAACACACGAAATATAAATGAAAAGCTGTTTAGAAGCATCCATTTTAACATTTTTAATTTTATTTTTCTGAATATCAATAGAGTGGTGTGTAAGAACACTGTAGTTCCTCACCAAATAATCCGCTATCATGCTTACCTACAGACGACAATACCAACGGAGGGACGGCGTGTCGAGAATAGCTTTTTAGACCATAAAACGTCCAACGTTGACGTTTTTGACAATCCTATACTTCATGTAAGGGCCAAGTGAACGTCATTTTTAAAAAAAACGTAGTGTAATCTTTTAATGATTACATTTTATGGTTGGTGGTTTAATTAGATATTTTGTTTATTAGTTGTTAAATAAATTTAAATTTATTCTCATCTTCTTATTTAGGAGTTTATAACGTAGTGATATTTAACAAACATTTCATGAATATTGGTTTAACATATCATGAGAAATACGGAAAACGTAAATAGACAAATATAAAAATTACTCGAAGATAGTAGGGTTTTCAGGATATGCTTAATATTATGTATTGTCCAATCTTTTCAGTTTGATACAAATTTAATTGAAATTGGTTTGGCGGATGTATAAAAAAACAGAGCGCCAGTAAAATATAAATCACTTTTCACTTTATTTTTTGCCTTCAAATATATACATTCTCGCTTTTACCGAAAAGTACAATAACTTGTGACTATTTCCTGAATAACGTCTCCTCCTAACTCTGTTAAATTTCCCTTTACCTTCAACATATCCCGCCCTTCTATTTATATATTATATCTTGATATATTGAATAATATAAATATATATCTAGATGGAGAGCACATTCTTAACTCAAACAAATAGATGGGCGCCATCATGGTAATAACCCAGCCCCTCAAAAATATAATACAAGCATATCCTCTGAAATTGATGCACAAAATTTGTTTTCTATGACATTGAACGTTGTTTTAATTTTAGTAGTATATGGTAAATTTGTTTAAAAATTTGTAACACAGGTTTTTGTATCTAGTAATTGTGTATAGTATTACTCTTTAGTTCGGCTAGGCCTTTACCGGCCTCAGATGTGTATATTATAAAGTCTTCACTGGTTTTATCGTTTCAATGTCTTGCCTCCAAGGGCCTTAAAGCTGTACATACGTGAATTAGCCTCCATTCCTGCCGGTAACTTGTGTCTTCCAGATCTCCTAACTATACGAATATCACAAGTCAGGGTTATAAATTTCATTTTTGTTAATAACTTCTCTATATCATCATGTAAAAGTTACTTTGGTACCATTAGATGCATAATTTAAATATAAAAATTTGTATCTAATTTAGCATGCTATAAATTGAATACCAACGAGATATAGTCACAAAATTGTAAAACATGACAAACATTTTGATTTTTTTCTGAATTTTAGTTATAGTACAATATGAGCTCACTTTAGTCCCCTATACTAAATTTCATAATCTTTTCTTAATTCTTTGTGTTCACTGTCGTGTTTTAGTTACAGACGACAATGATGACGATTACGGAGGGACGCCATGTTGAAATTTTTTTTTCATTTTCCTAAGGTGATGAAATGTGAAAATCAGTCAAAAAACAAAGGTTTAAATAAAATTGTTGATTATTACCACACTTACACTATATACTGTATATTAGATAAGAAAATAGGGGAAAAAAAAAAAAAAAAAAAAAGGAATACAGTTTAATGATTACAGTGGACGATTTCGTTTCTTAGTTGTTAAATTAATTTCGATTTAAGCTGCTCTTCGTATAATACTTTAATTTATAATGTAGTGCTAATCATATTATCAAACTAAACCTTCAAGAAATCAGATTACAGATCACTAGAAATACAGAAAACGTAAATAGATGTTTCATTATATATGCACTCGCCTTTACAGAAATCTGCAATAACTTACGACTGTTTCTTAAATAACGACATAACACCTCCTCCTTCCAACACGGGGATATTACTCTTTTACTCTCAACGTATAACCTGTCCTACTATTTTATATAGTTATGATATATTGAATAACATAAATTTTCATATCTAGATGCAGGGTACATTCTTTGCTCCACCAACAATAGAAACACTTATAAAACCGAACGTGTAGGTATGGCCTGGTAGCATAAAGAAAGCATGAATATGTTAAAATCATATTTTGTAATAAAAGGTTGAGTGTTAAAAAAAAGTGTTTTTAATTCCTAATTCCTAAAACTATCTTAACTGAAGAAAAAAGGTTTTTATTTTTAATAAATTGTTGAGTCAGTATTTATTTCTGGAGGAGCTGGGATGAGTTTAGAAAACCTATTCTTACAATCCCGAGGGAACCTAGCTGGGTCTACACCTTTCATCATGTAGACTTACGTTCGATATCTTTCCTTCATCAACTCTTATTTTTTCCGACCTTGACGCTATTAGAGTATTCGAGTTCTCCTTTGTATGTTCTTCCTTCTTTAAAAAAAATAATGTTTTGAACACTAAGAAAATTTTATCGCTAAACAACTCGGAAAAAAACAATTTTGATTGATTAAAGGATACATTTGAGAAAAAATATTAGAGCAGATATTTTCTTCTTGTTTAAAAGGGAAAACCGTCTCCGTTATTATCTTATAATAAGAAGGAGGAATAAAATTAAAACTAAAATAAAAACTCATTGCCTTTGAACCGTTTAGTAGCTTCAAGGTTGAAACAGCACAAGAGTTGGTCAAAAGTGTAGATCCAGCTAACTTACCTCGGGATTGCCCACCCCGTATTCGCTAAAGTGAGCCCCGGAGGGTATTTTTGCGTTATCAACAAGACAAAAATAATAAGAACACTTAAAAAAACATGTATAAGCATGTAGAGGAAAGCAAGTTTAGTAATGCATTTACAATAATTAATTTACATAGTTTTTCATAATAGCAGTTTTCATAATATGTCTTTTGTAAAAAACGATGAGTTGTAAGGCTGTCTGATCTAGCCTAATATGAAAAGATAATTTTATTCTTTTCCAATGTAAGGTTGTGTGTTTCTGGAGGTTATTTTGAAAATACTTGTTTATATGTTGGGTGTCGTAACATCTCGTCCCGGTAACATCTCGTCTCGATTCCACGAGCGTGGGGTTGGGAATGAACTCTCTACTTGCCCACTAGCAATGACTACATAAATACTATAAGACACGACATGGCCATGTTAAATATCCTACGCTTATTCTTGAGTTGACCAATACCCGCTAGGGTGTGGAGCTGTCGCTCTGCTAGAAGTTGATGTGACTGGCGCTAGGTGGCTCTACGGTCAAATAATGTTTCAGTTGCGCACTGATGCCACATATGGGACCAGAGATGAGAGGGAAGGTCGAGAATCGCTTATCTCAGCGCACGAACTGACAACACTGACCTATGCTGTGTCAACAGTTGTACAGTCTCAACCAAGTGGGATGCGTACAGTCAAGCATCTGCTGCTAGCGCTTTCTGATAGCTGTGTGTCAAACTTGTGACGAACAGCACCCGTAAAGCGTAGACTATTTCCCTATCCTATGTCGTGTCTTATAGTATTTATGTAGTCATTGCCACTAGTAACATCTCGTCTTGGCACATACGCTAGGTTAGGTTAGGTTAGGTTAGGTTAGGTTATAATATAATATAAAAAATAATTGTTTTTACAAATTTAAAAATATGTTAATAGTTATAACACTTCTCGTATGAAAATGTTTTTAATGAATTTGGTAAAACTAGATAAAATACTTTTAAATTTATTAAATTTTGTCTTCCCAACGGGAAAAAAAGAAATATATTACCTTACTAAACAAGTAAAATATACAAATTTTTCGAGCGGGACGAAATGTTCCCTTTCTCTAGGAAATTGGTAGCGGGACGAAATGTTACTGAACCATAATGTTGTACTGATAAATGCAGGTCCCACCAATGGGAGGAGTCGACAGGAGAAAGGAACAAAAACGCTCCATATGTTTCTTCATGTCTAAATCAATAAAATAAATAACCTTATTTAAGTTGTATCGTAGAAATTTTACTCTGATCCTTGTTTTAGGAATGTCTCGTCATATCCTTATCTCTAGACATACAATTAGATACACCAATATCTTATTGAAATTAATTCAGCGAGTCTTTAGGCATGAAAAGAAAACTTTAAAGGGGTAATGTATTTAATTAAAAAGTATTAATATTTTTGAGAGAGTCTTTGGTTAAATGTATCTCTTTCATTTTTAAAATGCAGTACCTCTTGACCAACTCTTGTTCTCTTCCGACCATGACACTAATGGAGTATTACATTGCTTAAAGTTACTATCCTTATGCTCTTTGCCTTTTTTTCAAAGGCGTTCATAGCTGCAAGGTTTTTCGCCTTTAACAGAAGTGGAAAAAATATCATTTATTTTTGTGGATATCTAAAATTCACTTTCATTGTGGATGGATTTTAATTTTCAACCACGCTCAACGTATATCCTAATATTAAATCTGTTTTACACTTTTGAAATCTTATTATACATAAGATGGATCAAGAACTTAGAATTGCTTTGAGCTCACAAGACAAAGGTACAAGTTAACAATTGCTGTTAGGGATATTCTGACTTAAATGCAAATAGCAACAAAGCTTATTTAAATTGATTGAATACATTCTGGTTATGCATAATACATGGTTTTAACCGCCATATTTGACTTGGTAATGTTCCTTGTAGTATTTAAAAAACTATTTTAATACCAGAGTGCAACTATTGAGTAAATAATAAATTGAGTAATACTATAAATTATAAATCCGAGTAGTTTTAAGTTTAAAAAAAAACTTAAATTTGATGGAAATCATTTGAGATTTTGAAGGGATTTTTTGAAATCATTCTTTTTCCAATTTTGTATCATTTTTAAACACATATCAAAAATTGTTATGTTGAAAACATTAGAATTTTTTAATTATAACAGCGCGCCATGATTCCAAATTTAATTCTGATTAAATTATAAAAACCCAAAACTTATTTTTCAGACTTCAAAATTTGAGAATCAGTACAAGTAGAAATAACCTGTCTTCTTAAATTAGTTTCTCAGGAACGTAAAGAGATAATTTCAATTTGAAAAAATACCATAGGAAATTTTGGGCTTTTTACTTTATTGACTAATATTTCATTAATAAATTTATACAAGTTGGCGAAACATAAAATGTCTACTTTTTCTTCTTTTCCATTTTCATCATATTTGTCGTAAACCGTTTGGGATTTCAAAGTGATATTCAAACATTGTTCTCCTTTCAATTTTCCATCTTTTGATGTAAATTATAGCTATTTTGATATTCTAACAAGACATTTCACATTTAATTCTGCTCCTATAACGTTATATAAACACACAATAATAAAAACTCATTTTCAAACATAATGTTAAGGGTCTTACTATTTTCTTTATGTTGAACATCGTGTGTTTGTTTCTAAATAATATAAAACCATAAGATATTTTCAATTTGAAACAATCACACAATAATATGGTTGTATTTCTTTCTCCGTGCAAACTTTTATATCATGGGGATGAATAATTAACAAGCTACATACATTTAAATAAAGGTTTGCATAATATATTGGGCAGAGTGTTGTAGGGGGGTGATAATTTATAGTTATTCAGATTGTGTAAATACACAAAATGTTACAAACTAGTCCTAATATGTTGTGTGACATCTGAGTGTTTATTTGTTTTTTCGTAATAATACAATTTCCAAGGAAGGGATATGGGTCATGATCCCTATTATTAAGTATAATTTGACATAAAATAATCTTGAAATTTTCTTCTTGTTTTTCGTTTTACATTTCTTAATTGTTTTACAACAATCTCCTTTTCTTATTAGTACTATTTAAGAAGACGTTTTACTCTACATCCTTTCTACGATATGTGTTGTGAAGTTTCCGAGTATTTACCACGAAGCCTCCTGTACAAACTGGAGGGGATAAAATGATGATGTTTAATAATGTATCTTGAATACGTCTTGTGCTATGGCAAAGTTTGAGACTTTAATCAAATTAATTCCTGTCAGTGAGACTAAAGAATATTGTAGGTTGGGGGGGAACAAAGTCTACTAGAATGTACCCCTTAAGGTTCGAATTTTTAAGTGTTTCTGTCTTTACCCATATTCTAAAGGTTTACTTATGTCTCATGCAGGTTCTGACACAATGAGTCGAGTTAGAGGTCCTTCGCAGTTCATCAACCAGTTCGATATCCTCAAATCCTCTATATCAGACACTTAACCTCAGTCTGGTTTTTATCAAGGTCTGGTAACATTCCGACACAAATAAAGATGAATGAAAATTCGTGTGAACTCACTATCTTAATGACACTCTGACTGAAAGGCCTCGTGATAACTTTTTGCCAGGCGAACAACGAGTTAGAAAACGATAATTCTGTTTGCACTTATAAATAACATAAATAAATAAATAAATAAGGTTTTTTTTAAAAAAAAAAACAATTTGCGTAAAAGAAACTATTTGGATCGTTCTAACTATGGCTATTGTTTTATCATCAATTAAATTAATCCTAAAAACTCAATAAAAATGATCCCCAATTTTAATTTTAACATTTTAAAACAGCACTAGGGGAAAGGAGGTCCAATTAATCTGAAAACGAAAACGTATTTTAGCACTCCAAACTCCAGGTTAGACGTGAAGAAAGGATAGGAAAATGAGTCGAAGAATACATTTAACCCAGAACAAAACATGACAGAAAGAAGGACCATACTGTCGAAACTTCGTTTAGTAGCCTTTATACACATAAATGATAACAAATGCCCGAATAGATTATACGAACAATATCCAATAACATTAAAAAATAACAACTCCTAAGGGTTTCACTTTAGTGAATGTGGTCTTGGCAATCCCGAGGTAACTAACTGGATCTACCTTTTTCATGCAGTCTTGGATTAGATCCCTCTCTTTCATCTTTCCTATCAGATACTCTTGACCAACTCCTGTTCTCTTCCGACCCTGATGATATTGAAATATTTAAGGTGTAGAGTTTTGTTGTTGTTATATGAAAGGTATGTTGGTTGGAAGATTGTTTGCCTTTAAAGATTAAGAACGTAATGAGCTGTTATCAAAAAGTATTTTGAATATTATGACTGCTTTTAATTTCTGAAACCAATCTTCGATGCTAATTTAACTTTTATCGAATAATGCGAACATCGCACATCGACTTCTCGTAGTTATAGCTTCACAATCACAATTCGTACTAATCGTAAAGCTCCACTATTCCTCAAAATACGAGGGAACTTTCCTAAGCTCCTACCTGAGAACGAATCCGGAACTTCGCCCACAAAACGAGAGCACAAGCCAATTAACTTAATTGTGTATTTTTATTTCATTAAATCAACGCCTGATTAAAGTGTAATTTTCCAACCAAAGTTGAACCCTCCACTACATCCAGATAGGATTAGACCGCTTTTATTTAATATTGGAAGCCAAGGTGTGAAATAACACAAATTATTTGTTTAATATCGCGTTCCAATTACATGGGTTCAATATCCCGCAGGCTTATTTCCTAATGTTAGCGAATCTGTAAAGCTTTGCAATTTTCATTACATTTAGCACAAATGTTGTTAAGTTTTATGAATCATTCGACTAGTTCGGTGACAAAATTAACTGTTTAACAAATTGTACAAATTTCCTCATACAACAGTAATAAATTGTAAAAAAATAAATAAAATACTTAGCAGTCAATTCATAATTGTGTATATATGCTACTATTTATACCTTAGAAATTAATTACCTTAGTCATTAATGTATTTTTTTATTGAAAGATAGTTTGGAATACAAAGGTGCCACATTATCAGTTATATAAATTATATTGTGAGAAATATTTAAAGAGAAAAAAAAACCTACTTTTCTAATAACATAAACTCGAGGTATATCGTATTTTTTTGAGAATAATTCCCGAAAAGTAATATTTTTTATTTAACTTATTTACCTTTGTTTTGTTCACTGCTCGCAGTCTTTTTTTTGAGTAGTAACGACGTTTCGACTATTATTTAGACATTATCTAACCTCTTTAATGTTGTTCCTTCTTGCATTGGTTTAATGAATGTCACTTGTTCAAAGTAAAACACATACAAACCACGTTTATGAATAACAACGTGTTAATGAATTTTTTGAGTTAATGTAGTAAACACGCGTGTCCTGGTTTATGTCCTAATCGATAGGAGTATCGATTAGGACTTTAATTATGTTACTCATCATTTTGTGTATGAGTTATATTTTGAACAAGTGACACGCATTAAACCAATCCAAGAAGAAAAAACATTAAAGATCTGATAATGGCTGAATAATAGGTGAACCATGGTAACCACTTGGATAAAAGAAAAAAAGAAGGTTTGTGAGCAGTGAACAAAACAAAGGTAAATAAGTTATTAATATTTGCCAGTTCAGCAGGTAATCAGTGATAATCCTTTTATTTTTTATTTAGTTTTCAAGCCTGGAACATTAATCTGTACATTTTAACGATTTGTTTATAATTGGTGGAGCCGATTATGAGAAATTAAGTTTTATAAAATTCCCATAGACAATTTTCTAGTTTTTCACAATATATCAAGTTTAGCCCTTTTTGGGAAGATTACAAATAATAATTTTCTCAGAAGCAGAAAACTTCAGATCAGTTGAAACAGGTTTTACAAAATAGTGATATTCGTTGTTTCTTATTGTTTTTATCCACATATTTAGGGATATCTAAGGAATTTTAAAATGTCAGTATAATCTACATGTCTTGATCATCTTCCGTTCACTTTTTTGTGCTCTAGAGATTGTACAGAAGAACTACAATTGTTATTCCAAAAATTTTAACAAGGTGTCAGTAAACTTTATCGGCGAAAAATCGACAATATTTTTTTTAATCAATTATACCTTTCTCGATATTACTTAAATCAAGTCTATATATAATCGACTCTCAGAAGCAGAAGATTTTGAGCCGCTGTAGATATAAACTTTGTTCTAAAATTAAAAATTGAGATTGCTAAATAAAACCATTCCAAATATAAAAATTAACGTACCGATTGTGTGGTTAGTTACCCACACATGCGATAAGTACTATCGTTTTGGTAAAATATTGGTGTGGAAAAATTAATTGTACTTCAATAATCGATTTTAGAAGAAAACAAAAGACGTTGTACAAAAGCATAGTTAAATAATAGTTTACATTTTCAATATTTCCATTCAAGTAACAGTGACTTGTAATGTCTTACTTCCTGTTGCATTTGAATATAAATTTCAATAATATCCACTGACCTCGTTTGTAGAGTGAAAAAGAAAGAGCGACAACATGGATTTGATAATACAACCATCTCTGTCATACTCGGAAGAATGCAAAGTGGGTCATTCTAAAAAGAGAGAGAAAAAATGTTTTCTCTTATTTCTGCCATTTTCATTTGTACTAAGTAGTGCCAACTCGTGATTCAGATATTGTCTGCAGAAAACAATTGTTTTGAATTACTGAAGACAAAAAATACGTTTTGGAAAAGAACGAGTAAATATTTACGGTGAAATGTAAATTTTAAAACGTCCAAAGTAAATATGTTTTGAATTCAACTAATGCTTTTGAAACTTGAAGAGTTTTCATCAACTACAACTATCCTCAGGTACAGAAACTTAACAAACAAAAATACGATTACTTGACGTAACATACGTTGTCACTAAAAAGACAATGCTAGTATTGGTAGATGATTGAAGGCTACTCACCCCGATTATTTAGAGATCCTAGCTGATATAATTGTTATAATAAGGGCAAAGATGTCTTTTCTGTAGTTGGCAATCAAAAAGTGAAAATGAAAAATATTTATACTTGATTCGTTGGTACTTGCGATTTTGCTTTCGGGTTTGAGTCGTCAGTTTTCGGGTTACACTCATATTTGAGCGAAATCTCGGAACTTCTTTTCATTTTGCTAATTAGATAGAATTAAAACTCGCACACAATTTCTCACAAAAATTATGTTTACTTAATCAAACGCGTTTCAACGGCAAAGTCGCCATCCTCGGTGATACATGAGCTACAATAGCTAAACTAAAACTTGTAATTCGAAAACTGGTAACATCAGAAAAACCTTTCCAAGAAATACCTCATTACCAAAGAACACAACAGGGATAAATCAGAGAAAAAGGAATACCTCTAAATCTGTAAATCCATATTCTGAAGCAGAATTCATTGCAGTGCCACCAAGTATTGAGAACTCCCAAGTCTTCTGTCACTGAGCTCAAGAGAATCGGTGACATCTATAACAAAAGAGAGAAACCTGTTTAACATTTTAACAAACAAATTTGTAGAATTAAATGAAGGAATGAAATCTACTGAGAATAATCATGAAACGAGGCACAATTTGCAAACAATAAAACTGATCCATGAACACTAAATAACTTCAAGAAATATTTAAAAGTTTACAAAAATTATTTCAAGATATTGTAAAATGTAATTTAAATTTTTGTTTTATATCTAGCACAATATTCAATCTTTAAGCAATATGTAAACACGTAGATAAAAACATTCAACATATCGTTTTGTTTTGTCTTTTTTTAAAATATTTAAACATTATTATGAACTTCAATTTCATCAGTCAAAAAATATTCAATTTGTTAACCGTATAATTAAATAATTTATGTGTGTATTTATACACAATATTTTAAAGAATAAAGTTATAACATTTAAAAAAAATATATAATACAATTTTTTGTAAATGGGTTTTAGTTTAGATATTGTAGCTCATGTATCACTGAGGATGGCAACTTTATCGTTGAATACCAACAATGGAACAATATAAGCCACGCCTCCAAGTCCAATGCCACCACAATATAGACACATAAATACAACTTTTAAATACAAAATTCAGGACCACTACATAAGCTAATCGGAAACGTAACAAAAAATATATATTTGAGCCTAAATAGTGATATATTTTTAAATAAAAATTGAACACAATTTTACATCAAATAAATTTATCAACTTAATAAACATGTTACACAACAATGTCACCATCTTTAGTGATGCATGAGCTACAGTAGTGACACAATAACTTTATTATTGTTACAGTTATGAATAGTAGATAGTATGTTTCTAACGAAAATAAAGCTGATTTATAATGTATTTTGGGTTCCCGTTCCCAAACGGTGAGAGGTAAAACATAGCTTTAAATTACAAAATTATTCATTTTTTGATTGTCTGAAATATGGTTTACAACCTTATTTGACATTTTTTAGTTAAGAGCATTTTATAACTTCGGGAATCATATTAAATGTTGAGCTTGACTTATGAGAAAAACTATACAGTATAACAAACACACAAACACATTTCTCATAAAAAAAATCATGGTTCGGGAATCATGGTTAAACTTCAGAAAAATTACTCAAGTAGCGTATTGTTTTAGATTAATTGTATAGCTTATTATTTATTTTTTATTATTGTTTTTAAATATCTTTACAGGTCATCATTATTATTATTATTATTATATATATATATATATATATCAGTTTTTCCTAAGATTTTATAATTTGTTTCTCTCAATTAAGGTGAAAAATTTGGCGGTTATCAAATATTTAAACAAAAGTAAAATTACAAAAAAAAAACTACAAAACAAAAAAAAAAAGCTGCCCTAAAATACTTTAATAGCGTCAATGTTAGAAGAAAGACCTCAAAGTAAAAATGAAAGAGAGGGAACTAAATTTCTAGACGAAGAAAAGGGCGTAGATCTAGCTTGTGTAACTATAGCTTGCCATACCCATATCCACTCTAAATAAGCCACTTGGAGGTATTTTAAAATTAGAAGAGATATTGAAAAACTTTTATGTTAAAATGTTTCGTGTCATAAGAATTTAAAATTTAGGCATCACTTATTTCCAATGAAACATTTCGTGAATTGAACACTAACCACTAATTTTGGAACACCCTTTATCCAAAACTTTAATTTTTTTAGCCCCGCCCCCTCCATAAGTGATTTATACGACGATTATTATCCTACATGTTAAACCGTTCTTTCCTAAACTATTTCAGACATTTTATGGGTATCACTCTGTAGAGAATTGCATCCTTCTTAAACTACAGTGAATAAAATCACTGCGCATTTCATAACTACAGATATTACCATGGAAAAATCTAAAATAGTTTTTTGCTGTTTAAATTGTCTTTCAATTTACATAAAATAGCGTAGTTCTCAGAATACTGAACAAATAAAACAATTCAATTTCATGAACACGAAGAATTGATTTCTGTACAATGGTTCGGATATTTTACTTGCAATACTTTTATAGACTTTCTTTCTTATTAATATCTCATCTGCAAGGCATTCAGAAGAGATTGCGCCATAAGTTAAAAGGTATTTTAAATCTATTTCCCGAGTCACCCCTTTGGTTTGAGTCCATTATTGGAAATTCATTTATAATGTACATTGCTGTAACATTCAATGGGAGGCAATTTCATACAATTAATTGAGTGCTTCTTGGGTGCATTTGGATCTGTGGAAAATTGTTCAATTAATTTTTGTTAAAATTTGATTAATAATATATATATTAGGTATTATTTTCTGTTTTATTGTTTTCTTATTTTTTTATTCACTGATTCTTTGAAAGTTCCCATCGCTTCTTAATTCTAAACAAGAATTAAATATTTGATTTTCGGAAACTTTATAGAACTGCAGAAGATAATTTAAAGTATATTGAATAACTTACCCCTATTAAAACTAACTAAAAATATCAATACTTAAGTAACTTTTAGAAAGTCATGTATTATAACAACTATATGGTGGTGGGGAAAGTATGGAAACAGTTTAGATAAGTTAAGAATGAATAATAACAAAATATAAGAATTAAGCTACATTTTCTTACAGTTTTCTGTACAGTAAAATTTCAACGTTCAAAAAGGGAACTCTAAAAGTAAAAATAGTCAAAAGTGTATTTTTGTCCGTATGAAATTTAAACCTCTAGTTGTTTCGTTAAACTGATCTTCACGGTTCATGACCTCTGGATCTCCAAAGAGGTGGTTTTCGACAAACCGTCCATCCGCCGTCTGTACGTAAACACGATAGAGGTAAAACCATCAAGATAGGAACATGAACTGTGGCATGTTGTACTATAGTGTACTCATAGAAAAGTCTATTTAAATTCAGAAATATTGAATGGAAAATTTCAAAATGGTGGCAATTCTAATCAGTTTTTGTTTTCATCCCGTTTTGTTCACAACTTACAACGCACTAAATACCAAAACAAATTTGGAAATTTCCATTCTGCAAGTAATTGTACCTCACCTCTACACGATGACAAATATCGAAGTTATAATATGTAATTTCAAACACTCACCTCTAAATGTGATACTCTCTAAATATGATACCGACAGGGCAGATATACGAGCGAAGCGAGTGGACATTTTATAATATATAAACGATTATGAGGTCCGTTAGGGGCTACCCGATACTCAAACAAATAGTGATGTCCGGAATTACGAGGTTAATAAAACCTATAAAACAACTGTTGAAAATGGTTCATTTAATTTTTGTTAAAACATTACTAATATTATTACATTAAAATTTATTTATTTACCGAGTATCTGAAAATACCCATCCCTTTTAAATTTTAAACAAGGATTTTAAAATAATTATTTTTGCAAACTTTAAACGTTTTTTCTTGTTGTTTAAAGTCGTTAAACCGCTCTGTCTTATTAAAAGAAGTTAGAAGTTCACAAATCTAGAATATCGTCAGGGTCCGTAAAGGAGATTTGGTCGAGAGACACTAGATAGGAAAGAGAGGGTGACCCAAGACTACGTGACAAAAAGTGCAAATCCAACCCTTAGATTGCCTAGCCAATACTCATTATAGTGAGCCTCTGGAGGATAACTTTAAAGAAACTATTTTAAAACATACAAACTTTCTTTTTTTACATTAAAACTCAGTGGAAATATCAATAAACTTTACTAACTCTCAGGATGTGAAAAATATAGGGTGTTAAGAAAGTATGGAGACGGTATGATAGCTCAGTTGATCTCTTTTTTTATATGAAAGAAATAATCCCCAAAACCACAAATAAGACTTATGTACATTTTCATAACATAGCTACCATCCTCAGAGGGTAAACTGTTTTTGTTTATATCCCTTTGATGGTGGTAGCTATGTTATGAAAATGTACATAATGGTTTATTAAACTTTCTACCGTTAAATGTGTTAGTGTTTTATTTGTTGTTTCATGATTACTTCTTTCATATTGTTATTAACGACAAGGCTCATTGGATGATGTATCTTTTTCTATGTTCAGCCCAATTTTGTAAACCAAAAAAGCGGACCCCCAAAGGAAAAACCAAATTTGTCAAATATAAACGTCCAATAAAATTACAATTTAAGATAATTGCGGTTCTTGGCGTTTAAAAAGAAATTATTCCACCGTTCCACAAAAATAAATAGATAAATGGGCGGAGAAAGACGCAGGGAAGGGTTTCAAATTTTATTAGTTGGTTACGCTTATAACAAATAAAAACTGAAGCACAAATAGTGTTTGCACGTAACGCCTACAACCTGTGTTCAAACTTGAATCAGTAAGCAGGGCCATAAAAATAGGAATTTATTAAACAATATTAGTTACTTATGGTACTGTAGCTTCAACATTGACAACAAAATTTAGAAACACTTTACCATTTTGTTATAAAACATTGGTAAACAGAAGTATTTCAATTCAAAATATCGTCTAATAATTTATTTTCAAATGGCCTGCCTAATTAGTTTCCTGTCTATTGTTGAATGAGACAAAAAGAACAAAACTCCTTTTTCAATATTAAATGTTGAGCTTGACTTATGAGAAAAATTATACAGTACAACAAACACACAGAACACAATTCTCACAAAAAATACGCCTAAGTATCAGACGCGTTTCAACGACAAGGTCGTCCTCTATAATAGTTCAGTTATAGTTTGATTGGTGTAGCTCGTGTATCACTGAAGAGGACGACCTTGTCGTTGAAACGCGCCTGATACTTAGGCGTATTTTTTGTGAGAAATGTGTTCTGTGTGTTTGTTATCCTTTTTCAATATTACACTCTGTTCTGAAATTCATTTACAGCCGTCACGTTTAGTCTCGCTTTTACATCTGTTATCTTTGCTTTATTAGTTCACCCCTAACCAAATTTGCAACCCTCCCAAAACTGCTGAATATACTTAAGTTTTATCTGTTAGTTTGTTAGTCAATCTATCAATCATTCCGCCTATTTGAGGACCATTTAAGTACCGTTACATATCATTAAAGTGTTAGGTGATTGTCTCTACATTTTTACGTTTAATTCGATTTGGTTGCCCAATGAAATTGTTCAATTTTAGAACCATCACTGACAGGTTGAACAAACATGACTTTAAGTTGGCGATTGGTCTGTTACCAATCCACTCTTCCCTGAACAAACATTTTAACATAATAGGGTAACCATCTTGAGAGAAGTTGCGGCGAGAGTGAGCATCAAATCATGTTTTGAAGTACTATTCCAATTACGAAGGTATGTATTGTGGACCTGTGGAATCGAGACATACGAGTATACACTGATCTACAAAGCATGACAATCTTGGACCTGGCTCGGTCTTGAGAGCACTGGCAGTTTCAACAAAGATGTACGTGCTCTTAGTATGTAAGTTGAGGAGACTCATGTTTGTGTAACTGATACAAAGTGGGATCACTTGGAAAATTTTACATTTTACAAAGCTACTTATATGTGTCTAATATGAAAAACCCATATCAGTGTAATACACTTTTGGTTCTCCCATTCAAAATCTGTGACAGATAAGACGTAGTTTAAAATCTTAAAATTATTCTTTTATCGATTGCCATCAAAATGAGGTACAACTTGACGGTCTATTTGAATTTTGTGCGGTACGGATATTTTTTTACTTTTGGGAATTTGAAAAATTAGTTATATAGTACATTATTAAACATCAGTTTTAAAGCTTGTTGTTTATTTGACATTGTTTTTTCAAACAGAATTATTTTAAATTTATAAATTGAAATCAATTTCGGCCAACATATTAAAAAAGTATTTTTATTTTATGTGTTTTTTTTTTTAGTGCTCGAGCCCTAAAATAATACAATAACGTTAGGGTAAGAAAAGAACAAGAGTTGGTGAAGTGAGAAACAACATACGAAAGACGAATAAAACACACACACTCTCTCTCTCTCTCTCTCTCTCTCTCTCTCTTTCTCTCTCTCTCTCTCTCTCCATAAAATATATATTTGTGGCAAACCTAAATAATTTTACACATTTTTTAAAAACACTCTGTATATAATTTTGTAATTCCTAAATCAAACCAGATTGTTTAACTCCTTCACCACAACAATGCATATATGATCAGTGGACACACATAATAGGCACTTGATGTTACCATGAAAAAAGATACAAGAATTTTTTACAAATATAAATTTTCTTTAAATTTATATTAAATACATTATTAGTTCTCAGCGTATTACACAATTGAAACAATTCATTTTCTTAACACACAAAATTACTCTCTGTAGAAAACGGTAAGTCCGGATATTTTACTTGCAATACTTTATAGACTTTCCTTTCTTCTTATTAACATCTCAGCTTTAAGCGAGGCATTCTGAAGAGATTGCGTCATAAGTTAAAAGGTATTTTAAATCTATTTCCCGAGTCACCCCTTTGGTTTGAGTCCATTATTAGAAATTCGTTTATAATGTACATTACTGTAACATTCAATTGTAAGCAATTCCGTAATTTAATTGAGTGCTTCTTGGCCGAATTAATGTTGGAAATTGTTCATTAATATTTTGTTAAAATATTACTATTTAACAAAATCATTATATTAAGAATGATTGTCTTAGTGTTGCATTGTGTTAACTGTTATTTATAAAAGAGTTATTTCACTGAGTGTGGAACATTTTCAGGTCTTTAAATTTTAAACATGGATTATAAACTTGTTTTTGGAAAACTATAGAACTGCAAAAGCTATTTTAAAATTTGTAGAAAAATTTTACCCTAATAAAATAAACTAAAAATGTCAATACTTACCAACTTTTAGGATTATGTTCTTAAAGACTTAAGGCACATATAGGGTAAAGACATGATTTAAAAACATATACATGATTGACAACATAAGAAAATACGAAAATTGGATAGGAGGGAATAAGTCAAAATTTCCAAACTAAACACATATTTTAAGATAATTTAAATAAAATGCGGATTTGGATGGTTTTATGTTTCAAGTATTTGGGTTCACTTATAACAGATAAAACTACATGACATTGAATAGAATGCATCAAACTGAGTCAGGGAATAGAGTCTGTGGTAAGCAGAGCTACAAAAATACAACATATAACTTCATTATGATCTTGTTCTTCGGGGTTCGACCGTGTCAATATTGTCTGCACGTTGAGTACAGCCGACGTTTCGGGCACTTTACAGATGTCCATTCTCAAGGCTTAACAAATGTCAAGTGAAGCGAGCCATCCTAGGCCTGAGTTTATATAGTCTTGGGAGTGAACCCTTGTCGGGCCGTTGCAAGTATATATCTTCTTACGATCAGTTAGTTATCACTATGGCTAATAGATGTGGATAAGAGAGGAAATTAAAGATGCAGAAGTAGAAACCAAATCTTAAGGAAGATATATAAAGCAGTTAAGAAGTATGGAGGATAAGAGGAAAAACGCAATGCAACAACTGCAGTTCTCCATTCCTTCGTTTGGAAATTATACACATTTTTGTTCGTAATTTAAATGAATTCGTACCGATATTTAACATGGTTCGAGCTAGCTCAGTGCCGAATTAGGGTACGAACAGAACAAGTGGGTCGCGGTGGATGCTACTAGTTAAGTCGCGGTCGATGTCGACATCCATGTAAAACAAACACATTGTAGTGAATGGAAGAGAACAGAGCAGGTAAGTCGCGGTGGAGGTTTAGCGCGATACCATCCAGGAGGTTTACATCGATGCTTTTGAAAATCAAATGAGTTTGTTTTTATGTGGATGCTTACTGCGCGGTCTACAAGGATGCTTCCCTGTGATTAGTGCGTTCAAGGCCAAGTTGCCATCCCCCTCCACAGCAGCTCGCATAGAACACGTACTGGTAGCATCCACCGCGACCCACTTGTTCTGTTCGTACCCTTATAGTCTTTGACAACAGTGAATTTGATATCTATATTACCACTTGATTCATTGAGACCCTTATTTCTGTCATGTGCTTTCAACAAACGCTGTCTACTACTTAACGAGTCATTTGGAGCAGTGTCAGATATCCAGGTCTCAAAACATCTGGTTAGCAAAGGTGAGAACATGAGACGTATCCAACATGGAGGCCTAGTTTCTTGTTAACCTCAAAGTCCTCCTTACACAAACACAAATTTAATCCCCTATCTAAGCCTACCTAAACATAAATCTTCATATTATATCTAATGTTGAAAACTTTAATTTTTGTACGCAAGTATCTCCTAAACGATTGCAGAAAGAAGTAATCTTAAAATAAACACTTACATAATACGTCATAAACAATTAATAAAATCAATTGCCCCTTTTTATTCGTGTGTTATCGTAAAAATTGTACAAATAATTCACCTTAAATTTTTAATCTGTAACGATACCGTAAGGTTGTCACAGTCATCTATTAAAACAATTTAACGTTGTCTCTGGTTAATGACATGTCAGAACGTTATTGCAAATAAAGGAACAGATACCAAAGTACCTGAGTGTTTGCCAATTGGCTCTCGACTGCTCTAATTATCTACTAGTGTCAACGCAGGTTGGATTATTCCAGGTTTAGACAAATAAATGGTTGCAGCAAGGTGTTTCAAATCGGATTAATAGAGTTTTAATTTAATTCCAAGTGTTACCCAAAATTATATTGCGTTCGTAAAGGAAAACCGTTTCCACTCTGCGATGTAATACACTTAAAAGATTAATTCTAAATATTTGGCCAAGTTAAGCGTTTTCCTTGTTTCCTTTCCTTTTTGTTTGTTTGAAATTCTAAATTGAACACTTTATTCTAAAAATTATACATCTAATCAACTGTACAAAAACATCGCACAAACTTTCTCGCTAAATAAAAACCTATTCTCACAAATAGGTTAGGTTAGTTGGTTATATATAACTATATAACTGTGTATACTCGCGGATAAGCATTGTATGTACTTTGTTTATTTCTTTATTTATATCCATTCTATACTTACCAATGCTGTTAATAAGTCAAATTAAACACATTACAAGCATCTAATCTTTTGTAAAAACTACAATTTGCTACAATAATTTCTCTGGTTTTTTGGGTAAATATGTATTGACGTATCGTCTTCCAAATATATGATTTTCCATCTTTTCTATAGTTCTTTACAAAGCAAGTGACTTTTTATCTTTCACAATTCATTATTTACTTAACAATCCTCGAAATTGAGCAATTTTAAACATTTTCAATTTAATCGCCATATTGAATTCGCTTGTGGTGCGCGTAATACAAGGTTGATACTACTACACTTCTATGATTTACGATGCATGACGACTAGGTCTCTGAAACCCAGACCTAGTAAAAGAACTATAGACTAGGTGAAGTAAGGTAATGATATATATATATATATATATATATTGACTTTCCTTGACTTGTAATTCTTCTATTAAGTCTGATTAGGTAACTTGATTTTACAGATTTGACAGTTCTTAAAACAGAACTATTTTCGCGGATGAAGAAAAACACAAAAACATCGATAGATACTACCTAAATTGATGAAATAGTTATCGAAATAACCTCAAAATGTCGTAAAACAGTAATTTTAAATACCTTTTTTTCGGACAAAAATATTTAATTGTGAATGATTAAAAGTGAAATTCTTTGTAAAAAAGTATCGAAATAATATGGAAAACACTATATTCACCGTTTTGGTAAACCATACAATTAGCTACATGTATATCTTTAGTTTTTTCTATTTGGTGTAAAAAAACGTACTTCTCTGACTAATTTTCAATTGAGAAGATTATTTTATGACAAATAAAAGGGATTCTATTATAAAATTAAGGTTGATTTCATGAAAATAATCCACACAAAAATACAGATATTATTATACAACTTTAAAAACACATAAGTTTACTTTACCTTGTGCCATAACCTAAAATGTTCCTTCCTTTGCGTTTGAAACCTTAAAATACAAAACTTATTATCAATAACACTAACACTAACACACACAAGTAGCACTGAATATGTAAAACTATCAAACACGAAACAAAACAACATTACGTTTGCTTAACTAAGTTCAGCGACATTATCTACTGTAACTATGAACAGAACAGCTGTTTGTGTGACTACCTACCTCATAGTGGTGATAGATAAGGAATAGGCCTAATATTTCCTTACATTACATAGATTAGATTTATTTGTTGTGTTTTTAAACTGTATTATTTTCACTAATATGCTCATTACAACTTGTGCTGTATAATATTGAAAATGTCTAATTAATTTTAAATAGCCATTTTATAATGTACAGGAATATCTAATACAATTTGAATGCCATAATGTTTAACTTTGTATTTTTTTAAATCGACGAATTGAGTAAACGCCGATATTTAAATAAAAAACAGTACTTGCTTGTTTTGTTTACGCGTAATTTCTGTTTAACTATGCGTGGAATTTTAAATATTTGTCGGTCTAATAATTTGTTTCACATTGTTTTTACAAAAATATCGAAGGTAAAAGGAATGCAATTTGATACAAAATGAAGGATTGAATTATTGTTCGGATTAATTGTGTGTTTGTTTTAGGAATTAACCTACATTTGAATTTGTTAAAACAAATAATCCTGTCTTATTTTTTAAACCACTATCGTGATTACGTGCAGACCTCAACAGAACATATCGGAAATCACTTTTTAGTTTCCTGAAGCAAAGGACCGTGAAAATCAGTAAAAAAAATAGTGTTCGAACCATACTTCTTACAATGGATAAGTAATAGAAGGTCTTAATATAACTTATTATTTCTGCGAAACTTCAGTGAACACTAATCTTCAGACACTTTGTATAAGGTATAACAAACAAATTGAGAATATATTGTACAAAGACATTAATCCATAGATAAACAAAGCGGATGTATTTAATCTGTCCCCAGTGTACAATATCTGTGCTTTATGTTCTCTATCGTTGTTGATATATTTTAACACTTTCTGTTAATTTTATAATTAACACAAATACTGTCAATACTTTATCAAACTTTACATCCATATTCATTTAATAGATGTCATTAATATTTAACCTGCTTTGAAAATAACTCTGGTATAAATCGTTTACGTATAATAAAACAAATATATTATTATTATTATGGTTTAATCGTTCATTTGCTACAATTTGTGTGTATTAAAACTAACACATGACATTTCGATAATAAAATCAACTTTCGTTATCAAGTGTTAAAACACAAAATAGGCTTGTGTTTTTTTTTCGTGACAGATTTAGTTTTGGTTATCAACATGGCTAAATTGGTGTTTTCACTTTTTTATACTCTAGCCATAACAATTGGTGACAGATTTAGTTTTGGTTATCAACATGGCTAAATTGGTGTTTTCACTTTTTTATACTCTAGCCATAACAATTGGTGACAGATTTAGTTTTGGTTATCAACATGGCTAAATTGGTGTTTTCACTTTTTTATACTCTAGCCTTAACACTTGTTGATTTATACTCTCGAAACGTCGTGCATTAGTTTTTCTACACTCTAATGACTGCAAATGTCCGATTAAATCATAAATCCATCATTATATAATAACTTTAAAAACCTATAAAATACTAAAATATATAAAACTGCATATACTAGGTTATGGTACAGTAGAGAGGACCAAAAGTGTCATGGGCAGTGTCATACAACAGCAAAGAAATGGTTACATTAACGGAAACGTTTTGGACATGCGGAATTAAATCTCAGAAAGCAAATATGCTTGGTGTACGGAGCCAAACCCGATACCTCCCTTTGTATTCAATTCTAAAATTAGATTTTAAAAAAATAACTATCAAAGTCCTAAATGTGTATAATATTATATCTTTTTCGTAATGATTACTCCCCCAATATCTGGATAAAAAGTTGAGTATTTCAAATTATCAAGAAAATCCTTAAAAAATAAAGGTTTAATTTGAAAATTTTCCTCGTATTTTGTTTCATTGTTAAAAAGAATCTTTTCATCATCATCGCTTTCAAGTAAAGTCCCTAGTTCTCGAGTAGTCTAATATCGTCGGGATCGAAACAAAAAAAGAAAAGTGTTTCAATAGGAAAGATGAAAGATGAGGATCTAAACCAAGATGTAAGACGAGATCTAGGTAGGTCCCTTGGAATTACCGTTGTCACTATCTTCCGAAGTGTATCTACGGTTTTATTTAGATACTTACATAGGACCATTAGGTTTAGGTTAGGTTAGGTTAGGTTAGGTTAGGTTAGGTTAGGTTAGGTTAGGTTAGGTTAGGTTAGGTTAGGTTAGGTTAGGTTAGGTTAGGTTAGGTTAGGTTAGGTTAGGTTAGGTTAGGTTTAGACTTATTGGTTGTAACCATGGAAGCAATTTATATTTATAAACTTCCTAAAATATACTTATTGTAAAAATACTATTTTATTTCTTAAAAGCTCGATAATTGTTAAAGGAAAATATCTTAACTAAATTAATAAATACAATCTTTGTAAAATAAACTGGAATTTCTTACTAATTTTTTTTATAAACAAGATTTCATGTAAAGGATATGATTGTAAAGACAGGAACCTACATCAATATAGTTATAGTAAGACTTGAGATATCTTCATAGTAAACTATACAACAAGATATGGTGAACTTGCTAAAAGCCATGTGCATCGTTTGACATTTACAAGTATAAGGGCAAAAGGAGTTTGTCTGGCAACAAACCAAGTAATTTTGTTATTTTATAAAAACGTAAAGTATACAGCAATCTTTGTATACTTATTACCTCTTCCTCTCTTCTGATCAGTGCTCAGAATATGTCTAGTTGTCCATTTTACCTACCCAGTATGCGTAGTATTAGATAAGTTTGGTAATCGAAAAATAAAATTGACCACCGTTTATACGGTTATCCATTATTACATCAGAGATACCGTGTCAACAGCTGGTCACTCTAACCCGAAACAATACAACGAGTAAAATTATCGAAGGAAGCAGGAAAGGTTAGGTTAGGTTAGGTTAGGTTAGGTTAGGTTAGGTTAGGTTAGGTTAGGTTAGGTTAGGTTAGGTTAGGTTAGGTTAGGTTAGGTTAGGTTAGGTTAGTTTAGGTTAGGTTAGGTTAGGTTAGGTTAGGTTAGGTTAGGTTAGGTTAGGTTAGGTTAGGTTAGGTTTGGTTAGGTTAGTTTATTTTACTATAGATGACATAGACATAAATTATTATTATGGGTTCTCACCTTATGTTTTTACATCTTTTCTGTTTTATAACTTCTACCTTTGCGATTTTGGTTAGGTTACTTAGAAATATGTATTTTTGTATCGTTTTTTAAATTCATACCATGATTCTACTAAATATTAAAAAAATAACAATAATTTTAAAGCCCGATTTTTATATAAAAATTTGTTGTGAATTTATGTGTAGAATACAACTTCCAGAAACTTCGAGTTCGAACTTATTACAACATTACCAAGCAAGTAATTGGAACATGATACCTGCCCATATCATATGTTCAAAACAAAACATCACAAAGCTACAATCACTTTGTGACTTTGTATCACAGAGAAATTCAAACAAAAATAACTTACAAAAAAACACCAGTTTAACATCAAACATCCCAATTGTCTGGGGGATTATCTAATGTCGATAAACACAGTACAAAGCTTGCAATTACTGCTGGGTCGATATATCGATACATGCCTGTGATAGTGACAGATAGCGTTTGTTAACAAAGTTGGAATCTATAGAGGCAACTTGAATTTTGACAAGGGCTTTGAAATGATCAAAAATGTATTGATAATAAAGTAATGTTTTTCGCGTATATTTAGTTTATCGTGTTATATAATTTGGAATAAAATAATGTTTGTCGTTACGTTTAATTGCAAAATTAATAAACAGCACAAACAGTATATGGATACCATCATGGTAGGTTAACACACTGATCGTACAATATAATACAACCAGATCCTCTAAATGTAATGACCAAAAGTTGGTCTCTTGGACCTTGTAGGAAATGATAAATTGTATTAGTAGATCAAGGAGTCTTGTCCTGTAGAGTTAGTTTGTTTAAAACCGTTCTTACATAGATTTTCTAAAAACAGTAATTATGATTATCACTACTTTTCCAACAAACCTTGATAATGTATATACAAGGTAAGTTATAAGTCCGTTCCCTCCTGCCTTTTTTACGGTTTAAGTTAGAAAATTGAAACTCCGCATATTCATATTGGACCTAAATACCTTGGTTTTGATGGGCTCAATGATTACCCAACCGCATGTATGACGGCCCACAGGATGTCAGAAGAATATCTTCAATGAGAGCAAGGTCGATATGTACATCAAATTAAAGGTTTCTATTAGTAGAGCACAGTGTCACAAACTAGATCTCAAAAGGTTCATCTTTTCGAAAATGGAGGGGTTTTAAAGTTCACAAAAGAGTACGGGCAAGAACCGCTTTTTACCGCCCTACTTTTAAAAAAAGTTTACCCCAGAATTTTTTCCTCCAAGCTGTTTGTGAAACACTTGAAAGAAGTATCGTTTGTGGTGTAAAAAAATTAGGGGATCACCGGAAGTTCAGGATATACTGTAGGAGTAAACTAAAAGATTTTAATAAGAAGAAAGTCATGTGATATGTCATTTAACGCCGTCTTTTTACGCTAAAAAAGTTGGTGCAATTGTAATTACAAAAGGACGAGTCTATCACCACAAACTATAGTTATTTCAAGTTTCTAACAAACAGCCCATAGGAAAGATTCTGGGGTAAACTTTTTTTAAAGTAGGTCAGTAAAAAGCTGTTGTATCGCGTACTCTTTTGTATATTTTACCCCGTAATTTTCGATAGGATGAAAATTTTGAGATCTGGTTTGTGACACTGTTCTCTACTAACAGAGACCTTTAATTTGATGTATATCGACCTATACTCTTATTTAAGATTTTCTTCTGACTTCCAGCCGGCCGTCCCATATTGGAGTTGGACACTCAGTGAAAGTAACAAAACCAAGATATTTAGATCCTATATGAATATGTGGAGTATCAATTTTCTAACTTAAATCATATACAAAAAGGGTAGAGGGGAGGGACTTAAAACTGACCTTGATTATTATAAAATCTCCACTCGCTACGCTCGTGTCAGTGTCTCGGTTTTCGCGAACCTTGAAACTATAAGAATATCTATTATTTATGGGAAATCAGGTTTTTAATTACATTTTTACAATTACTTTGGTGTTTGTCATCGTAGAAAGATGGTGTTAGTACATGTATAATTGAAATCTGCGTATTTTTTCTCTAATTTAGTGTATAATAATTTCAATAACACATAAGATATGAACATAAAAATGGCAGTAATTTTAACATTTTCTGAATTTTTCAATAGGGTTCTATATGAATACACTATAGTCGTGTTCCTATCTAAACTGTGACTTAAGGCGAATACAACGATTACGTCGACAGATGTCATGTCGATTCCTAAGGTCAATCGAAAAAGTTGGTCAAAATAGTACGACGATTACCAATTTTACCCTACACTTCTTATAATTTGTAAGTGAATGAGAAGTTATTTCTAAAAAGACTCTACCGATTTCATTGGAATGCGGACAGAAGCGGTCGGTAGATATTTCCGGACGTTTGCGGTCAGGTGATGTATTTGTATCCAATAAGATCCACCTTTGATACAAATGGAAGATTCATACGGACTGTTGTGGTCACCTTATCGTGTACAAGCCACCTAACCTAACAAACCTAACCTAACCTAACCTAACCTAACGTAACCTAACCTAACCTATAATAACGAATTACTTCGATTATTTCTTTACCATTTGATTTGAAAATGATGAAGTGCCAATAGAAATGTGGAACTAGTTTTGTAAACGACCCCGGACTACCGACACCATTGAATGCTGGTATCACAGGATTAATAATATTCTTGGGAATCACCATCCGAAAGTGGTTGATCTTATTGCACTCTTCAAGAAAGAAGCTGAAAGATCAGACAATATGTTCCTGAGTCTTAAGCTAAATCTCGAAGGAAAGGAGAGGAAGAAGGCATACCTGAAGCTGTACTCCAGAATAGAGAAGACCCTGAAGAAATATGATGAATTCAGTGAAATAAATGAATGCCTCAAGGCCATCACGTATATTCGGAAACTGAAATGAAATAGATAAATAACTAACTCGTTAAGACTGATTTTAACACACGCCAATTTAATTGCATTATTTTATGTCATTAATTTGCCAGTCCAAAGCCTGGAGGAAATGTGATAGGAGTAGAGTGTGGGTCAGTTGAGAACAAGATTGGAGTGGGGGTATTGTGGGGAGGGTGATGGGTGTGGTGGGCGTTGGTTACCCTTTCCCTTGCCCTCCCGTACCCCGCCCCTTGCCTCCTACCATTGCCCCTCCCCTCTGGATCCGCCCCTTGGACTCCCTTTGTTGCCACGCCCCTCTTGCTCTGGGCCCTCGGCTCCTCCCTCCCCGTCCGCCATTTAGTGACGCCATGTGCTTGTCCCCCTCCTCCCTTGCCCCTTC